>CM067369.1:29409314-29529670 GCA_034401795.1 Chaetoderma sp. LZ-2023a
CGCATGACACGTGTGTTATAGAGCAGAAACAACACATTCTGTATGGTGTAAGGAATATTTTGCTGAGTATTTAGAAATCTAATTCGATTAGGGATAGACAGCAACAAATCCCAGTCAAATTAGTTTCAAAATATTAAACGGCTTTCGTGTGTGGTTGTCTTGAAACTGAGATACTGTACTTCAAGGATCAAATCGTGCGTAACAATGAAATATAATCTAAATTGATAAAATTGGTAAAGCCGACGACGTCAGACGAGTTCAATCCGTTTAGATGTCGAATCTGCACGAACGTGTTTTCAAGCAACTAATTGTTGGTTGGTCGTCTGACAGATCGAATAACGGATGCATTTCGTCGCAAGCATTGTGTAGGACTTATTCTGTACGTCTCGGTACAAGTGATTTTCAAATTTTGATCGTTTAAATACTGATAAGAATCCTTTTCTTGACACTTGACACGAATAAGCTATTCATGCAATGGCTGTGGTTTCTGAACTGCCGTATATAGGGTTATCATATGTCCTAATTTATTCAATCTTTGCCATGTCGATGATTTATGTTCTTTGGTTAATCTTTCGTGTCTTCAGACAAATCTGACCTTCCTCAGAATGAGATTCTTCTTGATCTTCAGAGTGAAGTTATTGGTTTGATTGGCGTCTATCGAGTCCCCTGGTCCCACTCACGCCATTCTAAGCTGGTTTGCAGGGCCGTATTTAATGGGGGTGGGGGGGGGGCAAGCGGGGCAAAATCCCCGGGCCCCCCACACGTAAGGGGCACCACAATTTAAAAATGGAAAAAAATGATGCACTTTTTTGGAAGTTATAGGACATTTAAAGCAAACTTTATTAGTTTAGAACTCTTAATCATGCATCATAATTCTATTTTAATATTTGTGGGGGGGGGGGGCCCAATTCTTGTTTGGTGTTCGGCAACAATATTAATTACGAAAATTTGTAAAATAAAATAATTTTACAACGAAAGAAAGCGCCATAATTCACCCTAAAAGTAGACTCTGGCCGTCTAAAAGCACCTAGATGTAAAAAAAATTCGGGGGGAGTACCCCCAGACGACCCCCACCCCGCTCATTCTTTGCCCCAGGGCCCCCACATATCTAAATACGGCCCTGCTAGGTTTGTATTTCAGTCTATTATTAGTAACTTCCCAAGCTTTTACACTGGTATCCATGTATACTCATGGGTGGAGAGAGGGAACGAGGAGTGAACGAGATTGCCTATTTTTCCACAGATTGCTCGTCCGCCGCCCAATCGCGTGACAATCGAGGTTTTCAAAATGGCTCTTTTATGTCAGTGCATCGAACATTTCGTACCAGCTTTGTATGTTGGGTCGAGTACAGCTAATTCCAAAAAAGGTCTTAGCAATGGGTGTTTGCCGCAGAAGATGACCACTCATAGATCTTTGTTTGACCATTTTCATTGATAGTGGGGCCTTATTGAGCACAGTGATACACAGCGATACACAGGGTGAATCATACAAGCGTAGTCTTTTGTCCCGAGGGAGCCTTGCCATGCGGATCTACAATGGAGGATTCCAGTTCATCCATCAATCATATGACGTCTTATTCTTTCGGATTTGGGCAGCGCGCGATAATGGTGCCTTGGCCAATGGCATTGATGGTTGCCTCACAACCCATTCTCTGACCTCATCTACCTTTCCATTCTCTGTCTCAATGGGCTTTCCATCAGTGTTTTGTGCAAAAAATTGACCTAAACAGTTCAAAATATGTTTGCAGCACCCGTCTGTGGCTGTGATGTAATCACTCATCTGCCAAACAATCTGCTTGGCTGGTGGCACGCCGTTTCAATTATTCGCTGCGGCGGTAAAGTATGCCATTGCGTTTTCGGCAATGTTCTGTGCGATCTTTGCTTTGACCACTTTGATAGATGAGGATCCGTAGCACCTTTGTATTTCGGAAAGCTTACAATGAGAGCCTCTGCAGTGTAACCTCCAGGGCTGGTGTTGCTATATTGGTGCTGATGTGTACATCCATTTGAGTACTCTGGATAAGACATCGCTTTAACGTGAGTAGAGATGGTTGCTATCTGCTCCCGGGTGGCTTCTTGCATGGCATGTTTATTATGGTGCCAATGACGAGCTCTTTTATTGGCATGACGTTTATACAGTAGGTGCATTAATGTGCCTTATTTGAAGGCGGGTGGCAACACACCCACACCCGCCCGCGCACACACGCACGCACGCACGCACGTACACATAAGTGCAATCAGGTTGGAACAGTTTGGTATAGAACGACTCACTCAGGGAAGTGTCTTCCTTGGTGTTTTCATTAGTTGGGTCATACTAATAAACAATACAGCACTTAGTGGAAGTGCCGTTTCAGAGCAGCGAGACGAGGTCAATGTTTACAACACGATCACCGATGCATCTGAAATATTTAGGCCGTAGTCTAATCACAAGAGCCAGTATGTGTTACGTGAGAACCAGTTTGTAACCAGTCTGAAGCTACTGCTGTACGTGCGTCGCTACTTTTATCTATTGGATTCATGCACTATCAATTCTATAGATCTTACAGGAAGTGATGACATCACCACAGACATTTCTGACATCACTAACAGCAGACTTTCGATAAAACAATGTTGACGTCCAAATGTGTGTTCATATAAAATAAACACATAACAGCCATTATCGGTACTAATCTGGATGCCCGCCGATGCTCATTGGTGCCTGTAAAGATGCCTGCACTTTTCATTGAAACGATACGGACCCTGTGTTCTTGGAATTGATATGCCAAGAAAGTCTTCAGCCGGATGACATCAGAGTGGCTAAGCTAAACACGTGCCATTTATTTTCATTGTCCGTTCTAATTAGGCCATTACCTATGTCGATGTCATTGAGTTAATATATTCATGACATCACTACAGGAAAGAAGTCTGTTACGTCACACGCAGCTACTTGGTTCAGTCTATACTACCGTCCTCTCTTGGTCGTAAACACATATGTTAGACTCTACACAGGTATTGCGTTTCCAGGTATGTGGGTTTTCTTTTATTATTGATATATCACTCAGTTCCTCCGCCTTGGAATGTTTGTCTTTGCTATGGCTAATGAGAATTTGAGCAAAAAGCAACAATATAGACATGTATATGGAATGATAATTATTTGATGGCTACATACGTGTTCCAGACTCGGTTTCATTAACCGTTTAACATTCATATTAGCAGAAAATGGCTTCCGCAGTGGATTTGACAAATGCCCATTTGCAGATCAAGAGAAGACCATTTTTGAAAATTTACCACCGGAATAACTGGCTCGATAGCCGAACCAGTCATTCCAGTGGTCTGCAAATGGACATTTTCTATGAGAAAACTGAAACTTTATTAAATAGATTTGACGGTTAAAGGGTTAATACAATACTGAGTACAAGAGAGCGATGATGAAATATTTAGATAATTTATTCACAATAAGCCTTAGGCCCTTGAGTGTACATTATACAACATACATGCTTGGCGGATACCTTAGATTAACTTAAATTTTCTACTTGTGTTTACATAATTTTAACACTTATTTAATTTATTAAAATTAATATTATGTAAACACAAGTAGAAAATTTCTCCTAACAGAATCAGTACTTTGGTTGTATTTCAATGACACAATGAAAGTATATACTGTGCACGACTGTGCGGATAATGGAGAGATCCGATCTGTCAGCCAAGTATTTGACGTCATAAAAAAATCTAAATGACGTAATGATCTGTCATTAATATACGAATTGCATGTCTTTGGCGAATCTACAATTTACTAAACATTATGTTAAGCATTTTGAGATTAACTTGACCTGGCGCTGTTACTTCCTACGCAGCAACGGCGCTCAGTCAACTTACTCCCAAAATGCTCAAACAGCTCATCTGTATAATTACCGTGAAATTAGATTCTAGGAATTCAAGTTAATGTCGATTCCAACACGTCGTATTTACATCATGCTTACCACCTTACAGAAAAATAATTTTTAAGAGCTAAGCTGGGACATATCGTCCAATACTGATCTAAAGGTCAAGCGAATTCATACAAGTATTGCTATAGAGGGATCCCATCTGTTACTCAAAATATCTGACATCATACTCAATTACGTCACATGCTCGGTGGCGTCATAATCAGATTGACGTAAACGTGGAATAAATTGGTTATAGAAATTTCCGTTTCACATCGTTGGATCGATTTCAACACGCCTACAAAATGGAAAACACTTAACTATAAAATGGATGAGCATAGCTTAAATGGGCCCCTCCCTTAGGTTTGCCAAATCCAAATAAAAAACCCTACATAGTCTCTCCTTGACTCTGGAGAAAATGCTTATTCTGTGAGTTCATTACGATTTGAGAAAGCCGCATGTATAAAAGCAGCAATCTTTCTTAAACTATACCGTTTGTTGAATTTAGAAGTTGCGTTAGCTTGTAAACACGTGGGCGCTTCCAGTAATACTTTTTGATAAACATTTTCCGTAATTCAGAAATACACGGGGCATACAATTATTAAATGGTGCTCATCTTCGATGCCATCACAGAAATGGTTTGTTCTCTTATTGAATAGTATCGGCATAGGCAGCAGGCTTGTGCCATCTACTGGCTTCTACATTAAGTACGGATTCTACATAGAGCATGTCGATGTTTGATAATTCTAACTTTATTGAAATAACATTTATAAGAAAATTCCGCTGAAATATGCTTATATAAACGGGACTTATTGCTAGTTTCTAACTGGCCTCTCCATTCCTGAAGGAAAATATCTTGGGACTTTTTTCTATATAACCCTATGAAATATTCCCTATCCATATTTTGGCATTGCGTTTCCCATATGTAACTAAATCCGCGTGAACATAGCATATCGCGAAGACGTTTGACCCAATTATTACAGTAATTATTAGTAACCCAGTCATTATACATCGCATTATAAAGACATCTAGCTATTCTATTTTTGCTAAAGTCTAATAACTTAAAACCAGTATTTCGAGATTCGTATCTCTCTTGTCAAAAGGAGTAGGTACCTCCAAACCCTAGGTAAATAATGGAACTCATAGTACACTGCTTCTGCTTGTTGCTTCTTGACATTTAGCTGTGGCTTGCTGCTTGACATTTAGCTGTGGCTTGCTGCTTGACATTTAGCTGTGGCTTGCTTCTTGACATTTAGCTGTGGCTTGCTTCTTGACATTTAGCTGTGGCTTGCTGCTTGACATTTAGCTGTGGCTTGCTGCTTGACATTTAGCTGTGGCTTGCTTCTTGACATTTAGCTGTGGCTTGCTGCTTGACATTTAGCTGTGGCTTGCTGCTTGACATTTAGCTGTGGCTTGCTTCTTGACATTTAGCTGTGGCTTGCTTCTTGACATTTAGCTGTGGCTTGCTGCTTGACATTTAGCTGTGGCTTGCTGCTTGACATTTAGCTGTGGCTTGCTTCTTGGCATTTAGCTGTGGCTTGCTGCTTGACATTTAGCTGTGGCTTGCTTCTTGACATTTAGCTGTGGCTTGCTTCTTGACATTTAGCTGTGGCTTGCTGCTTGACATTTAGCTGTGGCTTGCTGCTTGACATTTAGCTGTGGCTTGCTGCTTGACATTTAGCTGTGGCTTGCTTCTTGACATTTAGCTGTGGCTTGCTGCTTGACATTTAGCTGTGGCTTGCTTCTTGACATTTAGCTGTGGCTTGCTTCTTGACATTTAGCTGTGGCTTGCTGCTTGACATTTAGCTGTGGCTTGCTGCTTGACATTTAGCTGTGGCTTGCTGCTTGACATTTAGCTGTGGCTTGCTGCTTGACATTTAGCTGTGGCTTGCTGCTTGACATTTAGCTGTGGCTTGCTTCTTGACATTTAGCTGTGGCTTGCTTCTTGACATTTAGCTGTGGCTTGCTGCTTGACATTTAGCTGTGGCTTGCTGCTTGACATTTAGCTGTGGCTTGCTGCTTGACATTTAGCTGTGGCTTGCTGCTTGACATTTAGCTGTGGCTTGCTGCTTGACATTTAGCTGTGGCTTGCTGCTTGACATTTAGCTGTGGCTTGCTTCTTGACATTTAGCTGTGGCTTGCTGCTTGACATTTAGCTGTGGCTTGCTGCTTGACATTTAGCTGTGGCTTGCTGCTTGACATTTAGCTGTGGTTTGCTGCTTGACATTTAGCTGTGGTTTGCTGCTTGACATTTAGCTGTGGTTTGCTGCTTGACATTTAGCTGTGGTTTGCTGCTTGACATTTAGCTGTGGCTTGCTGCTTGACATTTAGCTGTGGCTTGCTTCTTGACATTTAGCTGTGGCTTGCTTCTTGACATTTAGCTGTGGCTTGCTGCTTGACATTTAGCTGTGGCTTGCTTCTTGACATTTAGCTGTGGCTTGCTGCTTGACATTTAGCTGTGGCTTGCTTCTTGACATTTAGCTGTGGCTTGCTGCTTGACATTTAGCTGTGGCTTGCTTCTTGACATTTAGCTGTGGCTTGCTTCTTGACATTTAGCTGTGGCTTGCTGCTTGACATTTAGCTGTGGTTTGCTGCTTGACATTTAGCTGTGGCTTGCTGCTTGACATTTAGCTGTGGTTTGCTGCTTGACATTTAGCTGTGGCTTGCTGCTTGACATTTAGCTGTGGCTTGCTTCTTGACATTTAGCTGTGGCTTGCTGCTTGACATTTAGCTGTGGCTTGCTTCTTGACATTTAGCTGTGGCTTGCTGCTTGACATTTAGCTGTGGCTTGCTTCTTGACATTTAGCTGTGGCTTGCTTCTTGACATTTAGCTGTGGCATGCTGCTTGACATTTAGCTGTGGCTTGCTTCTTGACATTTAGCTGTGGCTTGCTTCTTGACATTTAGCTGTGGCTTGCTTCTTGACATTTAGCTGTGGCATGCTGCTTGACATTTAGCTGTGGCTTGCTGCTTGACATTTAGCTGTGGCTTGCTGCTTGACATTTAGCTGTGGCTTGCTGCTTGACATTTAGCTGTGGCTTGCTTCTTGACATTTAGCTGTGGCATGCTGCTTGACATTTAGCTGTGGCTTGCTTCTTGACATTTAGCTGTGGCTTGCTGCTTGACATTTAGCTGTTGCTTGCTGCTTGACATTTAGCTGTGGCTTGCTGCTTGACATTTAGCTGTGGCTTGCTGCTTGACATTTAGCTGTGGCTTGCTGCTTGACATTTAGCTGTGGCTTGCTGCTTGACATTTAGCTGTGGCATGCTGCTTGACATTTAGCTGTGGCTTGCTTCTTGACATTTAGCTGTGGCTTGCTGCTTGACATTTAGCTGTTGCTTGCTGCTTGACATTTAGCTGTTGCTTGCTGCTTGACATTTAGCTGTGGCTTGCTGCTTGACATTTAGCTGTGGCTTGCTTCTTGACATTTAGCTGTGGCTTGCTGCTTGACATTTAGCTGTGGCTTGCTTCTTGACATTTAGCTGTGGCTTGCTTCTTGACATTTAGCTGTGGCTTGCTGCTTGACATTTAGCTGTTGCTTGCTGCTTGACATTTAGCTGTGGCTTGCTGCTTGACATTTAGCTGTGGCTTGCTTCTTGACATTTAGCTGTGGCTTGCTGCTTGACATTTAGCTGTGGCTTGCTTCTTGACATTTAGCTGTGGCTTGCTGCTTGACATTTAGCTGTGGCTTGCTTCTTGACATTTAGCTGTGGCTTGCTTCTTGACATTTAGCTGTGGCTTGCTGCTTGACATTTAGCTGTGGCTTGCTTCTTGACATTTAGCTGTGGCTTGCTTCTTGACATTTAGCTGTGGCTTGCTGCTTGACATTTAGCTGTGGCTTGCTGCTTGACATTTAGCTGTGGCTTGCTTCTTGACATTTAGCTGTGGCTTGCTTCTTGACATTTAGCTGTGGCTTGCTGCTTGACATTTAGCTGTGGCTTGCTGCTTGACATTTAGCTGTGGCTTGCTGCTTGACATTTAGCTGTGGCTTGCTGCTTGACATTTAGCTGTGGCTTGCTGCTTGACATTTAGCTGTGGCTTGCTTCTTGACATTTAGCTGTGGCTTGCTGCTTGACATTTAGCTGTGGCTTGCTGCTTGACATTTAGCTGTGGCTTGCTGCTTGACATTTAGCTGTGGCTTGCTGCTTGACATTTAGCTGTGGCTTGCTTCTTGACATTTAGCTGTGGCTTGCTGCTTGACATTTAGCTGTTGCTTGCTGCTTGACATTTAGCTGTGGCTTGCTTCTTGACATTTAGCTGTGGCTTGCTGCTTGACATTTAGCTGTGGCTTGCTTCTTGACATTTAGCTGTGGCTTGCTGCTTGACATTTAGCTGTGGCTTGCTTCTTGACATTTAGCTGTGGCTTGCTGCTTGACATTTAGCTGTGGCTTGCTTCTTGACATTTAGCTGTGGCTTGCTTCTTGACATTTAGCTGTGGCTTGCTGCTTGACATTTAGCTGTGGCTTGCTTCTTGACATTTAGCTGTGGCTTGCTTCTTGACATTTAGCTGTGGCTTGCTGCTTGACATTTAGCTGTGGCTTGCTGCTTGACATTTAGCTGTGGCTTGCTTCTTGACATTTAGCTGTGGCTTGCTTCTTGACATTTAGCTGTGGCTTGCTGCTTGACATTTAGCTGTGGCTTGCTGCTTGACATTTAGCTGTGGCTTGCTGCTTGACATTTAGCTGTGGCTTGCTGCTTGACATTTAGCTGTGGCTTGCTGCTTGACATTTAGCTGTGGTTTGCTGCTTGACATTTAGCTGTGGCTTGCTGCTTGACATTTAGCTGTGGCTTGCTGCTTGACATTTAGCTGTGGCTTGCTGCTTGACATTTAGCTGTGGTTTGCTGCTTGACATTTAGCTGTGGCTTGCTGCTTGACATTTAGCTGTTGTTTGCAAAAGCAAGGTTGGCATTTTCCCACATCATACACTGGGTGAAAATCCATACTTCGCACCCATATGATAGTACCGGTAAAACCAATTTGTCAAACAAATTACAATAATGATCGGCTGTTAAACCTATGAATTTGCTACATAACTTTTGCAATGCAAATGTGGCTTTGACCTTGATCTGCCAGGCATTTTTGTGCCTCCGTAAAGGAGCCAGTTGTAGTGAATACAATTCCAATATATTTAAAATTTGCAATAATTTCTAATTCAATTCCATTATAATACCATTTATCATTTTGTCTCAATCTACCCCCTTTCCGAGAGACCATAACCATGGGTTTTTTCAATATTTACCGTCATTATGGCGGAACAATAATTTCGGTCAATATGCAGATACGTTTGAACCAATTGGAGGGTTACATATTTTGTATTTACAATTAATTAGTTAACACTTCATCCTGTGCCAGTCATGGACAAATTGTTTCCCAAATAACAAACCTTTGCCTATAGAACATTTTAATAATAAGTTGCAGCATTAGAAGCTATTTGAAGGGAGAAACGCCGACTTCTTTGAGATGTAATCCCCAGGAATATGTACGCATTGACCTAGTTTAGTAGTATATTTACATTTTACTATATCTGAAATTTGATTTGAATGGCGAAGCGCCCTTCTTTGAGATGCACTCTCCAGGAATATGGACGCATTGACCCACTTAGTAGTAGTAGTAGTAGTAGTAGTAGTAGTAGTAGTAGTAGTAGTAGTAGTAGTAGTAGTAGTAGTAGTAGTAGTAGTAGTAGTAGTAGTAGTAGTAAATGAAGTTTCAGTGATCTGATAAACGGTAATGGAGTTATTGTCCGAAAACCTATTTTCAAGATGTCTGCTGCTAGTTGGTGGCCATATTGGATTTTGAATCGTAGTCGATTTCGACACGTTTCCTCTTCATACCTAGTCCAGTCATTCTATGAGATTTTTAAGACGGCCGCTGATGGCGTGCGGCCGTCTTGGATTTCGGATCATCGTCAATTTCGATAGGTTTCATCTCCAAATCTAGTCCAATCATCATATGATCTTTCAAAGCTATCCGATGAAAAGCTATCATCCAGAAATCAATTTTCAAGATGGCCGATGGCGGTTAGCGGCCATCTTGGATTTCGGATCATCGTCAATTTCGAGAGGGTTCTTTCCCAGATCTATTTCAACCACCTTAGGGAGTTTCAAAGCGATCCGATAAACGGTAATGGAGCTATCACCGGGAAACCACCCAAGTTCAAGTTCTCTATGTTCTTCCAGGCTATACAATAGCATATGGCGGTATTTACATCATATAGAGGCGGTGGAATAATATTTTTCAAAGTTAACATGGAATGTACATCTTCCTTAGAACAATAGTATCTATGCGTTTGTGTTTCAAAACTGTGATCAGATAAGCCGGTGAATGCACTTCCGACCGGATGTTGCTGAATGTATTTCCGACCGGATGTTGCTTCTGCCTTAGGCAGCAATTACCTCCAGTCAGTCTAGTCCCGATTTACTCAACGTCATATTCTTACACCTTGATGGATCTGAGGGCGTTATCATTCAACATAGAGATGTATAAAGGTGTAAGGGTTCTGTTACACGTTCGTCTTCTTTGATAATCTAATATAGTTACATAATTTAATCAAAACAGGTTTATTGCATTTGGATAATAGCCCTTTTGTTTTTTCATCATTGTTTTTACCGTATAATAATTTTAAATGTATTTTTGCCGTTGTGTGTAAAACTTGTGGCAGTAAAATAAGAAATGATTCTCATCTTCAACAGCATTACATCTATCGCATAGGCTCTCATCTCTGTATATTCCAATCCATCTTTGAGTTTCAATGCCTAGTTGGTCATTTAAATTTCTAAAGTGTCACAGTGCAACGACTTCCTTATATAGCAGTACTATTAGATATGGCTCAAATTTAATAGTGTTCTTTATTTTTGCATAAACAGGTAACCTAGTTGATGTCTGTATTTTATGTATCCTGTTGTTTTAGAATTGAATCTGTAAGGTTTTCTTCATCTGCTTCATTACCTGTTTTTGTTGATAGTTTCTGCATCTAGGATATATATTTCCTGCTGGCATTAAGATATTTTCTATATATCCCATCCATTTTATCTTATAATTATTTTGTCTTGTATAGTCTAAGGCACTGAAATATAACATGGCTGATAATTTGCTATGTCCTGAGTGTATAATATCCATCCAGAACACAATCATATTTCACTTGATTAAAATATATAGCGGATATGTGCCAGTCTCACCATAAAATGTTACATTCCGAGTACTCCTTTTCATTTTCAACATAGTTTTGTAGAATCTTATGTGACAGTTTTCTAATAATTGTATGTCCTCAACGCCCCATACCTCTGAGGCATATAGCAGTACGGGGATGACCATCATATTAAACAGTTTACATTGTAGATCAAAAGGTATATCATTTTCTTTCATCTTTTTGATTAATGCATACATTTCGTTTCTTCCTTGATTTAGATTTCTTTTGCTACTTGCGAAAAAACTGCGATTGTATTTAAAGATAGTACCTAAGTAGAGGAATGCATCAGTAATCTCAACGATGTGGCCGCCTATATAGACAATTCTAGTTGTATGTTTTGTCGTTGTCTAGAGAATATCATCATTTTTGTTTTCGAGTAAATTACTCTTAGGCAATAGTCATAGAACACTTCTAATGTTGTTTGAAGTGATTGTGCTGTGTCTGCCATAATTACAGTGTCATCTGCATAGAGAAGTATTGCAAGGTATAGAAAAATCAGTGGCGGATCCAAAGGGGGGTGGGGGGGAACGTGGTCCCCGGCAGGGCTGTACATTTTTAAGCTACCTGCTGGTGTCTGAATGAGCCCATTTTCAAGAGCTAACTCCCTTGAAATTTTGGGTGCCCCCCCCCTCGGCAAATGACCTCCTGGATCCGCCCCTGAATAAATTTAGGTTTTCATAGGCGATTTCAATTAGTGATGACAGACCAGAGATGGCATGCTCTTGTAGATATTGTTCTAGATCATTACAGTATATGGCGAATAAGAAAGGCGAAGGTATTTACCCTGGCGTACACCAATTCTGCACCAAAAATAATCTGATTCTGATTTGTTATGAAACGCAAATGATTTGATTGACTGATACATATTTTAATTACTTTGAAACCTTTGCCTGATATGGTTCTTCTTAGAAGCTTGGTTCAGAGACCATGACGCCAAAGGCGTGTTTAAAATCTATATAACAGCAAAAGGTGTTTTCTTTTTGCAGCTTGTTTATTAGGAACAGAGAGAATATACCGTCCACAGTTGGTCTTTCCTTTCTAAAACCTACTTGTGATTCTGATAATATTTCCCTCTCTTCTGCATATATCGTAAGTCTATTATTTTTAATAGAAGTAAAACGTTTCCCTAGGAAGCTAAGCAGTGTAATGGGCGGATAGCTGGCCGGACCTGCGGCGTCGCCTTTATTTTTGAATATCGGAATTATTGTTCTTATATCCCACGTTTCAGGGACACATGCTTCGTGAAAGATTATATTGAACAATTGTGTATATATTGGAAGAAGGATATATCAGAGGTATTATCATGTTCCCCTGCCTTATCTTTAAATAACTTTTTGATGGCATCTTTAATCTGTTCTCTTGATATTGGAGCATCGAGCTCAGGGGTTTCAGAGACCAGAAACTCTTCAGGTTTGGGTATTTGGAAATAAGGTTATTTCTAACTCTATCTATGGCTTGTTCTAAACAGCTTTTTATGCTGCTTGGATTATTGATTTGCAATGTCGCTATTATAGAACACATTGCATAATATACCGTTGTCTTCGCCCAAACGGTGTACAATATCTCTACGATTGGAAGAGATATAAATATAGTTTACATTATTATATCAATGTTGATGCAGTAAAACAAATTATTAACACCCGCCCAGTTCAATCGATATTACACAAATCATAGGATTTAGTGTCAAGTCAACATTTACATTATTCTATATTTCGCATTTACTTTTGATATTAAAGATTAAAAAGCATTGAAACAGACAAAGGCTTGATTAAAATGCCACTACAATAGGTATCAGGCATGCTTATCATAACTACAGTCACCTAACCACCGGCTTTATTTTGGCTCGAATGAACCATGTGGAAGTAGCTTGAATAAGTGTGGTTATGTTTGGGCTATAGTTATAATAATCGTTACATACATTATTTTCCTACGGAATTTACCTAGGTTTTGAATACTCACAAACAAATATGTATTATATCCCGACGTATTGGTTCAAACCTTGATTCTGTCAAGACAAGAACCAAAAGACAATAGCAAGCCTGCATAATGACGTCTGTCTGTCAGGCGTCAATAATGGACCTTTCCATTTTTAGCTATGCCCCGCCCTTTACTAGCTAAGCTCCACCCACACCTCGCCGTGTTGGGATTGATCTATCCCCAAATGCCCTAGCTATCAATTTCATGGAAACCATACAGGGAAGTTGTTGAATATTTTGTAACTAATTTTACTGGGTGCTGTTGCTGCCTATGGCAGTAACAGCGCCCGGTCAAATTGGTTTCAAAATATTCAACAGAATATTTATTAAATAGTAAGAGCAAACAATTTGTACAACAACGCATAGACCGTCTTCAAATATGCGTTCGTGACGTACTTATCGACGTCATTCATGACGTCATTCACTATGGCGTCATTGTACACATCACGCAGTTCATTAAGACGTCATGTGATGGGTTGGTACTCTGGAAAGGTGAATTGGGTTGCTGCATATGGTCGGTTCCAATCATATTAGAACAGAATTATTTACCGGCTATTCTGCACGGATGTCTTGAAACTGACGCACTGAATCCTCAATGGTTGCGTAATATTCCGCGGAAATTTAGCTTCAGCAATGGTCTAGGCAAATATTCATTTGCGGGCCAAAAGAATAATATTTTTCCGAAAAATTACCTCTGGGGTCGTTGGCTCGAGTCAATTATTCATTCATGTTGTCTGTTTTCTAAAATATTCTATTCGTTGACTGCAAATCAACATTCTATATGAGACAGTTTCTAGTTTCATCACAAGTGCTTTAGCATGGTACAAAATGTCCAGTTACCAACATGCACAGCACGTAGGCTATATTCTGCCATTGACGGCCAAAAGCCAAAGAAGTCACTTAGGTAGTTCATTGTATTCACGCTGTGTTAGAAACCAATTGACTTTGCCTGCAATACCCCGTGCACGTCTAGCATAGCAAGAAATACGGATTACAGACATCCACTTTAGTGGGCAGGTAAAGGACTAGCCTATACATCCATGTTACCCAAACCCCACAAAAAAGAGTAAAAACTAAAAGCCTTCAGATTGTTTCTTGATGCAGGATTCGATCGTAAATCCACAACATTTTGTGATTCCCTGCGCTTGTCTCACAATATACATCCCGCATGGTGTCTTGACAGTCTTCCTGACTCATGATGGATGCGTATCACCCGGGCAGACACAGGGGAAGGAGGGACCCCGGCCTGAACGGGAACATCCCAGATAGAATGATCATGACAGGATCTGGACAAGCAGTTTATACCAATGATGAATGGATTTATATCTATCAGGTTTCAGTTAGGATGCGGTAGGCCTCTACATATGATAATCAGATCAATATACACGTTATAGGCCTAGTTAAACTCACCTACATATTCTGAAAACAATGTATTGGAAGACGGTGTGGCATGACATTCACCAAAATCATTTTCTAGATTGGCATACTTCACAATATTTCATGCGGATGCTATTGATTACCCTGGAAGCTCCTATTATCTGAATGCACGACGAAGCCTGTGGTCACGACCAGTCTCGTAATAGAGATGTCCCCTGGTAGAGTGGTCATCGACGTAAATTTACCATACATCATTATGCTGTGCCATATCACGCTTATTAAGCGGGTCATGCAATAGTGAGGTAGAAAGATAGAGAAGTTACAACGATAAAATACTAACTTACTGTTAAATCTACTTTCCCCTTCAATATGGCTGAAGAGGCACTTAGCTAGAGGTAACTCAGATAGGGTACTTAAGTACAGAAGTTATTGGTTTGGTTGGCGTCTATCGAGTCCCTGATTCCAAATCCCATTCACGCCATATCTAGGCTGGTTTTTATTTCAGTCTATTATTGGTAACTTCCCCAGATTTTACACTGTTAGCCATTTATGCTCTTGGGTGGATACAGGCAAGAAGCGAAGGAAATTCCCCATGTTTCCAACGTACTTAAATACAGTAAGGTAGGCCTACTTAAGTACAGCGTATGTGCCAAATGCAGCCGTCTGATGTGTCGGTTGTCTACATTGATTCAGGGTGTAACTTACGCAGTTTTGTGAAACCGGCACCAGAAATGCCACATTCTTTATGATGTAAGTAGGCATACATTTTTAAGTAATTTGACTTGAAGTTGTTGCTGCCTACATTCATCCTCTTTCCTGTATGGCTGTCCTGAAATTGAGACACATGGATTTCAGGGGTTAGAGAACCAGTTTCCTTTGGCCATAGAAATGTATGCGTTTCATGAATATGTTGATGGTTTTCTTACAGCACTGATGTGCATAGGGGCAGCTATTGGCCACATTTAGATGGCTGTTATTTGAACGTTACGCGCATTAGACATATTTCCAAAGTCATTAAGTAGCATTTTATCACGATTCTGCGCATGACCCGTCGCTATTTGGACCGAGAAGTAATGCAAGCGTGACAAGGCAAATGTGTTATTAGATTATCTATAAACAAAGCTGTTGTGATTAGGACGTGGTGGTGATAAATGTGTTTCTAATAGCCCGCGGCCATCGTCATCCAGACAAGGTTGCGTAAGGAGTTTCCGGATAAATTGTCAGAGAATGTCCAAATCTGTTATCGTTTCGAGTTCTACTCTTTCGTAACCGGATTTCCTAGTATCTCATTTTCAACGCGATCATAAAGGTAACACGTGACATGTTTCCTGTTTTGAAATTAATTCCACTGGAAGCCGCTGTTGCCTAAGGCATGAATGACTTCCAGTCGCATTAATATCACAACATAGTCCTATAGCAAACATAACATTTCTTATTTCAAGTATAAACGTGCCATTCATAGGCTTCAGATGGTTAATACCACGCGTTCACGCCTGGCAGCCATGACAGTTGCTGAATATCGTGTTATTAATTAATTCAATTGAATGTTGGTGTTGCCTAGCAACCGATATTTTGGTGAGTTTTATATGGTGTTTTCAAAATACAATACATAGGCCTAGTTCTGCCTCCCAGATTGTGTGTGTCTGCTAATTAATTCACTAAATCTCATTTCCATGGGACTGTATGGAAATTTATCGTTGGAATGGATTTTAAACGACAAGACTGTGAGAATAGTAGTTTGTGTGATGAAAGGGTAAACCATTTTAATGTCCTTCTCCTAACACCCCCACCACCCACCCCACCCCCATTATCAGTTTGGACTATCAAAATACTGTTACTTTTTAAATACATTGACACTGGTTATCTCTACTGGTTAAAATCTAAAAGGTATCTTTGGCCAAAACACATCAAAATGTCAAATCTAACTGTACACATCACAAATGTAATTGGACACGCTTGTATTGGTCTGCCAATAAAGGAAAGGTCAGTTAGATAGTTATTAAGATGTCCAGATTTTAACAATAGTTCAATTAACCAGTCGCTGGATTGTGGACGACAACTGGTGGTTAACCATTGTTGCATATGACAAATCTTTCTATTGGGACTTTAATAATGTATTTCATGCCATGTGCTAGGCTGTAGCAACAGATTATAGCAATATTGTTTTCAAAATAAACATCAATTATCGTAATAAAGTTAATTTACTCTTCATAGGAATCTAGCAATTCGGTTGTCTAAGCGCTAATAAAATATTGTCACAGATTCTATGAAATAATTATAGGATAAGAGCTGCTACAAATTATTCCCACGAAGTATTTAACACCTCCCGTGTATTTAACGACCTCTGCAGTGATCTTGAGAAATGTCCATTTGCAGACTAAGAGAAGAATATTTTTGAAAATTTACCATAA
Organism: Chaetoderma sp. LZ-2023a; assembly: GCA_034401795.1. Taxonomy (NCBI): domain Eukaryota; kingdom Metazoa; phylum Mollusca; class Caudofoveata; order Chaetodermatida; family Chaetodermatidae; genus Chaetoderma; species Chaetoderma sp. LZ-2023a. The sequence goes on from CM067369.1 coordinate 29,426,166, forward strand.
CCGAGCCAGTCATTCCAGTGGTACACTTTCAAAAATACTCTTCTTGGTCTGCAATTGGACAATGGCTAAACAGAAATTTGAATTTTCTTGACCATTACACTTTTGATGAATATCCATTTGAAGGATAACAGAAATATATTTTTTTTTGTAAATTTTCGTTATAAATTTACAGAAAAAACTCTTTTTGGCTGCAAAAATCAAAATTTCCTTGAAAAGCATTGACAAGTGAATGGTTAATTGAAATAAATAGTATTTTGAGCGCTTTAATGCGCTGTTGACACAAAAGGGGTTAAACAAGACTTACTCAGCGTGAAGAGAATATATATCAAAATGAATTCATTCATAGCAACGAACCCCTGCTGACCACCTAATTGTAAGCATGCCGCGGCTTTTGTATAGCCAGAAAATAGAAATAGAAAAATGAGAATGAAACACAGAAAAACACGTGTATGCCGACGCTACTCTAATTTGGCTAAAAGTTGTTCCTGCCTTAGTCAACATCATACAGTACAGTTCAGGAAAATAATTAATATTTTTCCAAAACAAGATAAAACATACTGTTGAATAGTGTGGGCATAATTGGATTTCCAAGCCAATTATGTTCAAAATATTCAACAGAACATTTCTTAAATCGTGTTCAAAATTGTACTAACTAACATACTCAAATTTGTCATACACAAATTGAATTCTGTTTATTATTTAGGAATACCGGTATTTATAAAGTAAAACCAGTCAAGTATGGCTATTTTCTAAACATCCACAACACGACTTGTGTTAGATTGCTCTCATCAAATGTATGTACGTGGAGTTGAATTAAAATAACAACACTTCGAAATGCAAATACATCACGCAGAAGGCTAATTACTGAGGAGCGCTTTACATAATATCAAACAGAGAGAGAGATATAAACCGCCGTATATTTCTCCCGATATATGCAAAGGAGGATTCAGTTTATCCATCAATAACATGACGTCATAATCAACTACGTGACGTGTATACTGACGTACTAATCAATTACGTCATGAATGGCGTTGCTAAGTTCGTTACGAACGCTTAATTGACGACGAACTAAGCGTTGTTCTACGAATTGTATGTCTTTAATATTTAATAAACATGGTGATATTTTGAAACTAACTTGACTAGGCGCTGTTGCAGACATATGCTTACCTGTATAGTTTTCTGGAAATTGATAGTCATTGAGTTCAGGTGGAGCTTAGCTAAAGATGGGCGGGGCATAGCTAAAACTGGATTCCTGCATTGATTATTATCGTGACGATATCGATGATATTTTCGATATATCGTGTTTGGAATTTAACCCTTTCACCCATAAATTCCCCATTTCTCATTTGCAAGGCAACCACACAGGAAAACTGTGGAAGATTTTGAAATTAATTTGACTGGAAGCTATTGCTGAGGCAGGAACGGCTTCCTGTCAAATTAATTTCAAGATATTCAACAGAATATGTTTTATATCGCAAAGAATCTACTTTGTCCGGGATTTGTCGATGAAACGGTTAACTATTGATTTATAGAACATGATATTTTTAATTAAGACAACAGCGCTAAGCACGTGATTGACGTATCCTAGGTGTGAACATATTTTGTTTATTTATTAATACAATGGTTCTATATTTTATATTAAAATCGACTTAAACATGAAATCGATTTGTTCGCTACGGTTGGAAGGTCAGAGTAATGGAAATTTAATTGGATCTGTGATTGACTGTAATTTGTTACAGTTCAGGTCTACAGGACAAGTATGAGGTAGCTTACTGCCATTTGTCTTGCCGTATGCAGAAGGTCAACTTAATCCACCGAACCATTAACCTACGAGAAACTACGAGAGGATACGAGAAGTTATTTAGGATATACAAATTATTATTTTTAAAAAGATTAGCGGTGGCACCTTTTGTAGGCTTACTTTATTTATTTGTAACAATTATTATGTTGAATATATTAAAAAGATTTGATTGAATGTTCCTGTTACTACAGACAAGACGAATATTCAATCAAATGAGTTCCCGGCAAAATACCCCCATGTACCATCATATATGCTTGCTTCAGCATTGAGATCGTGAGTTGTTCTACAGTCAAGAACATGGAATAATCAGTACATAGATCAACAAACCTTAAACTACACATAAATACACTCCCCTGGCCACACACCATACACCAACTGGCCAGTTGAACACAGCTGTTGGTCAATAGCCCATACTGCTTCATAGCTGACATTGCATATTGTACCCGATACTATTGGCCAATGGGTAAGAATATCTAATGAACGAATACAGTTTTAGCTATTCCGCGCCAATATTTAGCTACGCTTCACCCACACATCGCCGTGTTGGGATAGATCGATCCCTGAACTCCTTGACTATCAGTTTCCAGAAAACTATACAGGTAAGCTGTTGAATATTTTGAAACTAATTTGACCATGGCAGCAACAGCGCCCAGTCAATTTAGTTTCAATATATTTAACAACATGTTTATTAAATAGTAAAGCCATACAATTCGTACAAGACTTAGTCCGTCATCAATTAAGTGTTGGTGACGAACTTAACTACGTCATTTACGACGTAATTGATTATGATGTCATCCTACACGTCACGTAGTTGATTATGACGTCATGTGATTTTGCCCTGTAGGTGGGGCTTAGAATACACCTTCCGCATCCTCTGCGTGTCGTACGAGGCGACTAAAGGAGGTAAGGGTGAGATAACCCAGACAGAAACCTCGAGTGCTGAAGACGGAGGTTCCAGGCCGCACGGCGCACTCTAATAAACCATGGATCCACGCACTTAACGCTTATGATCATGTCGCTAGTTACTTACAGGACTGGCGGTATGATTAGCGAACGAAAAGAAGAAGACGTCATGTGATTGGTGGATAAACTGGAATCCTCCATTGGTCAGTGATTAATAGGGGGCAATGCAATAGGCTAATATATGGAGATCAGCAAATTCCCGTCCCAAGTTTATCAAGAATTATAAATATCTAAATATCTAACAAGCAATTTAGAGCAATCTCTTAAACCTACTGACGGACGGCGGACGTGTCGATGAGATAAACTCAGTGGGCATCTATTGCGCGAATATGTGAGGAAACAAATATGCTATATGCTATGAATTGCATGGCCCATCTACATTCATTTCAAAGTGGGCAGCGTACATTCGTCACACTCAACGTAACTGATTGATGGTATATGGTAATATTTAGTAACATTGCTAAGCCATTCTTTATACTTGAACGAGGTTATTATCACTTCAAGAACAGAAAAACATAGCCATCACGCTCACCTCAAAACAGGACCAATAAAGAATCTATCTTGTCAGAAATATCCATCAAAGAGGTTTTACTCATGATGAGGATTCAGCGATGCTCATTCTAAACTGACATGGCCCCGTTTAACCTTTCCATCCTCCCTCTGGTCATTCGTAATTGACCATTCGCCGCGAACAGCTGGCCATCACTTAAACTGACCACTGTAGTACTAGCAGCTGTACGCCACAAAGACACTTTTGTTGATGTTAAAAACTTGTACGGGAGAGAGAATGGTCAATTTATATTATTACCGGGAGTCCCTACCGGTACACTACCTATACCGCTCCGTGCAAAAGTACAGGCTGATGTTTATGTTGATCACGATGTTGCTGAATGTTGTTGTTGTTGTTTTGTTTTACAGCAACAGATTAATAACAGAATGAAGATGGATTAGCAAAAGGTAAGGTAACACTTCAATTTTAAAAGGGCCAGTATGATGGGCAGTGTTCAGATGAGAAGCGTTCGAGTACACTCCGAGAAAGATAAATTACCACTGATGACCAGACTGCTGCATAGCTCGCTCTCTACTGTTTTTAAGATAAGATACAATCTCAAGAAACTCAGCCATTTGTATTGACAATGTCGTCGCTTAATCATTTAACCCTCATATCAGCCAAAAAACGGCTTCTGTATTGGCTTTGAGAAATGTCCATTTGCAGACCAACAGAAGACTATTTTTTTAATTAACCGCTGGAATGACTGGCTCGATAACCGAGCCAGGCATTCCAGTGGTAAATTTTCCAAAAAAGTCTTCTCTTGGTCTGCAAATTGACATTTTCTATGACAAAAAAAAATAATTTTCTTGAGCAAATTTGAGAGTTAACGGGTCAATCATTTAATTGTAATGTGATGCTATTCGCTACCCAGTTGTTTAACTAACTGTATGACTGAAGTTCATGTCGCGTTTTGACAGAGAGCTGTTGCTGCAAGAAGTCGCTATTTAACATTGCTCGCACTGATTTCCTACAGCGGTATATAGCCCTATGCCTGCTGCGTTTGTCTCGCCAGTCGGCTGCTTATGAACGAATACGACCGTGTTCAAGATTCCATTAGCCTCCAAGACGCTTTACCATTGCATTTGCCAAGACAAACATGATAGCAGTTATTGGCAAACTATAGATATGAACCATGGCAACCCATCAATCCTGATCATTCTTTACGGTGTGGAAGCAATATGCTGTGATTCACCGTGATGTTAATTTGATTGGAAGTCATGGCAACAGGTTTATAGCCTATATATATATAACGATCTTAAAAGAGATGCGCTGGGGAACCACGCCCGGCTCAGCCCCTCCCCCATTCACTAGTCACCGAACCTACATGCATATTCTTTGCTACTTAGATAAACACGTTTGTTGATAAGATAAACACATAGCACACGGAGAGCCTAAAACTTGGACGAAATAAAATAATATTATTTCGATTATTCTACGTGAGTGACCACTACAACTGGCCACTGTGGCTACTTGACCGATTTCGTGTCTTGTAATCATAGATAGTGCTTAGGAATTTAAGCGCTAGTTATGACGATACTGGTGACTAATTTGGAACAACTTTCAGTCACATTGCTGTGGGACTATTCAGTACAAGTTTTATTTATTACAACAAAAACAGGTTTAGCCTATATAAATACAGGGTGAAAAGTATTGCTGTAAGTTCGACAGTAGAATCGATTCGCGTGAAACCATTATCGTTTTCCTTGGACGATACACATCGGCCGTCCAAAAACACCGCTAACGGGAACAGTCTTGAAATTATTATTATAACGTTTCCAGTGGCATTTCGAGATATTTACCGAGTGATAGCCACCGACTTAATAACCATGTTTATATTTGGGAATGTGCCAAGGGGATGATTTTCTAAATATAACAATATATTTCGGAAACGTGCGAGTGGGTATAAGTTATATACCAGTATTTATTATCGACAGGTTCTGCAAAAACAACGCGTCAAAATATCAAGTTTTCTTAGGTAAATGTGATTGGCAGGCGGCAACCACCGCGAGACCACGTGACTTTTGAGATATTCAGACGAACCCTCCTTAGCCCCTCCCTCTGACGTCACCAGCGCCTACACGTGCTGAACATGCTACTGTTATTAATGCGTCACCAGCGCCTACACATGCTGAACATGCTACCGTTATCAATCCGTCACAAGCGCCTACAAGTGCTGAACATGCTCCTGTTATCAATGCGTCACAAGCGCCTACAAGTGCTGAACATGATACTGTTATCAATGGTTACCAGCGCCTACATACACATGCTGAACATGCTCCTGTTATCAATGCGTCACCAGCGCCTACAAGTGCTGAACATGATACTGTTATCAATGCGTCACAAGCGCCTACAAGTGCTGAACATGATACTGTTATCGATGCGTCACCAGCGCCTACAAGTGCTGAACACGATACTGTTATCAATGCGTCACCAGCGCCTACAAGTGCTGAACACGATACTGTTATCAATGCGTCACCAGCGCCTACAAGTGCTGAACATGATACTGTTATCAATGGTTACCAGCGCCTACAAGTGCTGAACACGATACTGTTATCAATGCGTCACGAGCGCCTACATACACATGCTGAACACGCTCCTGTTATCAATGCGTCACCAGCGCCTACAAGTGCTGAACACGATACTGTTATCAATGCGTCACCAGCGCCTACACGTGCTGAACATGATACTGTTATCAATGCGTCACAAGCGCCTACAAGTGCTGAACACGCTCCTGTTATCAATGCGTCACCAGCGCCTACACGTGCTGAACATGATACTGTTATCAATGCGTCACAAGCGCCTACAAGTGCTGAACATGTTACTGTTATCAATGCCTCACAAGCGCCTACAAGTGCTGAACACGATACTGTTATCAATGCGTCACCAGCGCCTACAAGTGCTGAACATGATACTGTTATCAATGCGTCACCAGCGCCTACAAGTGCTGAACACGCTCCTGTTATCAATGCGTCACCAGCGCCTACACGTGCTGAACATGATACTGTTATCAATGCGTCACAAGCGCCTACAAGTGCTGAACATGTTACTGTTATCAATGCGTCACAAGCGCCTACAAGTGCTGAACATGTTACTGTTATCAATGCGTCACCAGCGCCTACAAGTGCTGAACACGATACTGTTATCAATGCGTCACCAGCGCGTACACGTGCTGAACATGATACTGTTATCAATGCGTCACAAGCGCCTACAAGTGCTGAACATGCTCCTGTTATCAATGCGTCACCAGCGCCTACAAGTGCTGAACACGATACTGTTATCAATCCGTCACCAGCGCCTACAAGTGCTGAACACGATACTGTTATCAATGCGTCACCAGCGCCTACAAGTGCTGAACATGATACTGTTATCAATGCGTCACCAGCACCTACAAGTGCTGAACACGATACTGTTATCAATGCGTCACCAGCGCCTACAAGTGCTGAACATGATACTGTTATCAATCCGTCACCAGCGCCTACAAGTGCTGAACATGCTCCTGTTATCAATGCGTCACCAGCGCCTACAAGTGCTGAACATGATACTGTTATTAATCCGTCATCAGCGCCTACAAGTGCTGAACACGATACTGTTATCAATGCGTCACCAGCGCCTACAAGTGCTGAACATGTTACTGTTTTCAATGCGTCACCAGCGCCTACAAGTGATGAACACGATACTGTTATCAATGCGTCACAAGCGCCTACAAGTGCTGAACATGTTACTGTTTTCAATGCGTCACCAGCGCCTACAAGTGCTGAACATGCTACTGTTATCAATGCGTCACCAGCACCTACACATGCTGAACATGCTACCGTTATCAATGCGTCACCAGCGCCTACACATTCTGCACATGTTACTGTTCTCAATGCGTCACCAGCGCCTACAAGTGTTGAATATGCCACTGTTATCAATGCGTCACCAGCGCCTACAAGTGCTGAACATGATACTGTTATCAATGCGTCACCAGCGCCTACAAGTGCTGAACATGTTACTGTTATCAATGGTTACCAGCGCCTACAAGTGCCGAACACGCTACTGTTATTAATGCGTCACCAGCGCCTACAAGTGCTGGACATGCTATTGTTATCAATGCGTCACCAGCGCCTACAAGTGCTGAACATTCTACTGTTATCAATGCGTCACCAGCGCCTACAAGTGCCGAACACGCTACTGTTCTCAATGCGTCACCAGCGCCTACAAGTGTTGAATATGCTACTGTTATCAATGCGTCACCAGCGCCTACAAGTGCTGAACATGTTACTGTTTTCAATGCGTCACCAGCGCCTACAAGTGCTGAACACGCTACTGTTATTAATGCGTCACCAGCGCCTACAAGTGCTGGACATACTATTGTTATCAATGCGTCACCAGCGCCTACAAGTGCTGAACACGCTACTGTTATCAATGCGTCACCAGCGCCTACAAGTTACAAACCTGAACATGCTACTGTTATCAATGCTCAAGATCTTTTACGAACATTAAAATTTTTGATCAGAGAATGTCCAATAGGAGAGTATTTCTGTACATTAACCACTGGATTATTTAAAAAAAAAAGCTTTCTATTGTCCTGGAAATGGACAGTTCCTGTGACCACTGCAGGATTAATGGTCAAGAAGATTAATAATTCTGCTTAGTCAGCGCCCATTTGCCGACCAAAAGAAGACATTTCTTGAAAATGACTGGTGGGTTATCGAACCAGTCATTCAAGTGGTAAATTAAAAAAAGGCTGCAAATGAACATTTTCAGTTCCACTTGGAGGGGCCATAATGCATCTAAACGATCGTAGCTGCCTAGATTTTGACACCCCATTACTTCCCATTCTGAAACTTCTTACTGACAGCCCTGCCACGGCATCTGTTCCAAAACCTTCATGTCGACCGTAACGTGGGAACGCAGTGAATATAATTATCAAATTGATTACGTACCCAGTATGATATTGGTGTAAAGGATGAGTGAATTAGCTTCATGATAATTATTCACTCCTACATGAAGACCAGATTGGCATCATAGTCAATATGCACATCAAATTGGCAACGTACCCAATTATATCGGCTACGGTACAACCAAAAATTACTTAACACGTTTTCAAAACAAAATAAAACGTACTGTTGAATATTTTGAACATAATTGGATTGGAAGACGTTGCTGCTTAAGGCAGCAATCAATGTCTTCCAATCCAATTCACCTTTCCAGAGTATGTACCCATCATATGACGTCATAATCATCTACGCGGTATGTAGAATGACATCATAATGGATGATGTCATGAATGATGTCGATAAGTACGTCACGAACGCATATTTGAAGACGGTCTATGCCTTGTTGTACAAATTGTTTGCTTTTACTATTTAATAAATATTCTGTTGAATATTTTGAAACTAATTTGACTAGGCGCTGTTGCTGCCATAGGCAGCAACAGCACCCAGTCAAATTAGTTACAAAATATTCAACAGCTTCCCTGTATAGTGTTCAGGAAATTGATAGTTAGAGCATTAGGGGATCGATCAATCCAAACACGGCGAGGTGTGGGTGGAGCTTAGCTAGTGATGGGCGGGGCATAGCTAAAAATGGAAAGGTCCATTATGTTCAGAATATTCAGCAAAATATTTTATAGTCCTACTAACTGATGTGTTTCTGTTTTTGTTTGTAAACATATTTTCTTAAATGTACGCCACGTTGCCAGTTTGACATTCATGTAGAAGAGACATGAAAAAGCACATTCAGTCATACACCGTGTTGCTTTCAACCATACACAGTGTTGCTTTCAACCATACACCATGTCGCATTCAACCATACACCATGTGGAATTCAACCATACACCATGTGGAATTCAACCATACACCGTGTTGAATTCAACCATACACCATGTTGCTTTCAACCATACACCATGCTGAATTCAACCATACACGGTATTGAATTCAACCATACACCGTGTTGAATTCAACCATACACCATGTTGAATTCACCCATACATCTCGTTGAATTCAACCATACACCATGCTGAATTCAACCATACACCATGTGGGATTCACCCATACATCTCGTTGAATTCAACCATACACAGTATTGAATTCAACCATACACCGTGTTGAATCCAACCATACACCATGTTGAATTCACCCATACATCTCGTTGAATTCAACCATACACCATGTTGAATTCAACCATACACCATGTTGAATTCACCCATACATCTCGTTGAATTCAACCATACACGGTATTGAATTCAACCATACACTGTTGAATTCAACCATACACCATGTTGAGTTCAACCATACGCCATGTTGAATTCAACCATACACCATACTGAATTCAACCATACACCATGCTGAATTCAACAATACACCGTGTTGAATTCAACCATACACCGTGTTGAATTCAACCATACACCATGTTGAATTCAACCATACACTATGCTGAATTCACTTATGCAACAGTTTATATTGATTACGTTGTCAATTCGATGTAGTGTAAAAACGGTAATCTAGTCTTCCCTCTTTTACGAAGGCTATACACAAGAACCATTGCTAGAACACACAACCATTTGCTATGACACGTAAAGAGAATGCCCTGTGTGGCGCTCAGGAAAATGCGAACTAACAACATTATTAACACCTGGTGAAGCGTGTACAGCACGGAATAAGTTACAATTAGTTGAACTGGTTGATATATTGTGGCGTCGTGACTAAATGGACAGTTTCTTTATTACTCGTAACTATCTCAATATGTGTGTACGAAAATGTACGAGGGAGAGAGAGAGAGAGAGAGAGAGAGAGAGAGAGAGAGAGAGAGAGAGAGAGAGAGAGAGAGAGAGAGAGAGAGAGGGAGAGAGAGAGAAAGAGAGAGAGAGAGAGAGAGAGAAAGAGAGAGAGAGAGAGAGAGAGAGAGAGTCCGTGCGGGTAGACGGGTGGTCGCTCAAGCAGCAGATACAATCAAGCTGACATACAAACACATTAACTAAAAATTGTTCTTTTGAAAACTCAATAGTGAGGAATTCTTTTTGTGAACAGTTTATGATAATACAGATGAAACCTGGTCGCCATCTGATAGATATTATTTACTGACAATCATGCACGTGTGCAGAGAATACAAGTGCATGTCAGCGGGGTGACGCCCATTAAGTGCGAGCAAACACAGCAATAAAACAGCATTGACAAACACTCGCGATAGATGGCTAATTTCAAGAGATTTCCACTAAATATACGGCCTCCATTTCGCTCTAAACAGTCCAACGAAACCTGGTTACAAATTAACTAAATATGAAACAAGCGGTCTTGAAAGCAATAAGACTGAAAACTTTCCAGCGTCGCAAAGTCAAATCGTTTTCAAATTGCTGAACATGAACGTAATTAGAAGATCAAATACCGCCAACAAAATAGAGCGTGAATTGGGTAGATTATCTCGCTTATCGAACACTAAATCTGTCCGTCATAAACTTTAAGAAAATAATTCCACTTAAACCAACGACTGTCTTTCGGACTTGGCCAAATAAACAGCACTTGTAACATCATCTTGAAGCTATTTCTGTCAGTTTTTCGCCTCTCGCTACGAGAGATACAAGCCACTTAGGACCATCATTGAGATGAGGGTGCTGATTTTGAAGAGCGTGCAGCTCAAATAGACGAGTATGTTTATGGCCTATGTTTGACCAAGACCTCGTCAGTGATTAGCCGTGTAGTCCATCTTTATAACATACAGATGCGGTGGTGGTGAGGTGTAGCTGATGGTGTACGTCTCGTTTCCTAGCTAAAGCAGCATTTTAGCATGAAAGTAGCGTCATTATAGGAAGTAACCTCTGACTGACAGAGACGTTGAATTTCGCGAATTCTGTAAATATTTTATAATGAAATTGATGAGTCCTGCCAAAAAGACATTAACTTGACTCTATTCAGTCTGCGCATTACACCGTTGGCAACTTGGCGTACTGCCTCAACCCAAGCATCAAATGCCAATCACATTTTGTGACCAATTCATTTCAAAATCGATATCTTTTGTGAATTTATGGCATGTGTACTGAAGAGACAAGCGCTTCCCCACGCCGCTCCTATGAACGCAGTTTTGCTTAGGGGTAGGGTCTATATAGATTAGAAAACTCGGAAATGTTAGAAGGTGGTCAGGGTGGGTGTGGCTGACCGCAACCGTCAAGTTGAAGATAATTCAGCCGTAGAACGTTCTGCTGGAACTACATTGCTATTCATTCATCTATCGATGACAAATGTTCAAATTAACAACCATACAATTATAAACCGTATCCTCGTGTTTATCATTGTGACACTGCGTCTTCAGCCACTATACAACCTTCAAACCAAGCCGTACAGGTCATGCTTAACCGGTGATATAGTCCATTATTTTGCCTGTCAAACGCATAATGTTCATAGGCTCATAGCATATACCACTACGCCACAATCTAGTACATCTGATCTGGCACTTTAAGCATGCACTTGCTAGATGATTGCTTATAGTGAGTAAAAACTTAAAACAATGTTAGAGGTAGAACCCTAGCTGCTCACTCCCAGACAGCTCCAAATTACAAGGAGTTTTGCGAGCAACATTAAGTTGCACCCGCCACCAATGTAAGATGTACACATATAGCGTCCACGAATTTGATTTTCGTAGCCATTTCACCTCCTTCATATATTCGTTAAGGTTTCCATGGTGTCAATGATGGCATGTAGGTTCAGGTACAGTAAGTGGTGTATAATGTCATAGGGCTTTCGGATAATCACAATTTTAACCTATGTTTGCATGGATCGCAGCTGAATATATTGACATGAAATTTCAATCAATTTTATTTGCTATACCGGAAATTCGCAACTATTATAGTAAGTTGGCTAAAAATTACAAAATTAGACCGAAGGCAGACCGACAGACATGGATACAGAGTGAGCTATTGCTGTCTCAGATAGCAGCAGGTTCAATCAGAACGCACGCTATTTTAACAATACATTGAATCAACGAATCATTGCCAAGGACGCCTCGCCACCGCCTATCGGTTTATTAAACATATATATGATATTGTAACAAAATGTTCGTTTTAACTCAATATTATGAGCTTTCGCAGATCACTGTACTTCTTTTGTTGAAATATTTTTCTTTGGAATTATATATATTTATTTAGAATAACTCAAACAGCTGCTTGTTTAAACCAAACAAGCAAAGATATTTACAAAATCAAATCGAAAGGATGCGATATATATCGTATGTTGAACCTCTTATTAGAATATCATATTTGCTACACGTTTGAATCAACTGGCCGCTGGTGCATGGGCTCGCATTGATACATATTGACCAAGCTGCCTTTCACATCGTGTATTAGGCGAGGCAATATTTGTTAACCATTTATCGTATGAGAGTCTCTACATTTCAAGACAACTCACCTATAAGCCTGTGTATAGGAAAGCTGACGGATATTTTGAACATTATTCGACTAGAAGCTGTCGCTGCATATGGCAGCGTCAGCTCCCAGCCAAATTAGTTTAAAAAATATTCAACATAATATTCCCTAATATATAACGAATTTGTCATATCTGGTCTGTGACTCTGTGGCAGTTAAATGGTTAAATAAACCCGTTATTGCCCGAATAAAGAAGGGCACGAGTCTGAAAGCTATGATATGAAATCTATCTTCCATAATCTACCAGTAAAACGCGCCACTTGAAATGAGCTTCACTTTAAGCTAGTATGTGCATTGGTCATTAGAGGGCTGAATGTGGGGGTGAGGTCCGTGAGGAGATGGTCAGACTGGTGTATGCTAGTCGCATCATTCCTTGACCACCACACGCACATGTTCCTGTCTGATTATGGACTCACTGAATGGCGTTCGCTTTTCCCCGAAATCGTGGTGTCGGCCATGTTTGTGAATGTCGGGTAAATATTTACTCGCGTTACACAAACGTTTCTTCATGTTTAACTTCTTTCTGACGACACGAGTTGAACATAAAGGAAATGAATGGCATGGAGACACGCTGTTTGAGTTGGTGTTACAACGATGTGAAAGGGAAAGGTTACTTCCCTCTATTACTGATCTGATGAGTAACTCAAACTGAAGTCAGGTTAACTCTCACTAAGATTATTTCAAGCATTCTGGATAGTGAAATGCGGAATAATAGTGCTGTCGTCGGCATCGTCATCTTCATCATCGCGTTCCTTGTTTCAACGGTCATCAAAATGGTTCCTCGTCATTGCACGCACTGCTCTAATGTAGTGATCTGATCATGTTGACGGTTATAATCAAATGCGCCACTTGGTAGATGAAGTCACGATCAAAATGACGTAAGTGCATCACGAAGGTGGCAATAGTCCGTCACGAAGTTGGTAATAGTCTGTCAGGAAGGTGGTAATAGTCTGTCACGAAGGTGGCAATAGTCCGTCACGAAGTTGGTAATAGTCTGTCACGAAGGTGGTAATAGTCCGTCACGAAGGTGGTAATAGTCTGTCACGATGGTGGTAATAGTCTGTCACGAAGGTGGCAATAGTCTGTCACGAAGGTGGTAATAGTCCGTCACGAAGGTGGTAATAGTCTGTCGTGAAGGTGGTAATAGTCCGTCACGAAGGTGGTAATAGTCTGTCACGAAGGTGGTAACAGTCCGTCACGAAGATGGTAATAGTCCGTCACGAAGGTGGTAATAGTCTGTCACGAAGGTGGTAATAGTCTGTCATGAAGGTGGTAATAGTCCGTCACGAAGGTAGTAATAGTCTGTCACGAAGGTGGTAATAATCCATCACGAAGGTGGTAATAGTCCGTCACGAATATGGTAATAGTCCGTCACGAAGGTGGTAATAGTCTGTCACGAAGGTGGTAATAGTCCGTCACGAAGGTGGTAATAGTCCGTCACGAAGGTGGTAATAGTCTGTCACGAAGGTGGTAATAGTCTGTCATGAAGGTGGTAATAGTCCGTCACGAAGATGTATGAATTGTATGTCTGATTCAGTTACAATTTAATAAATATTCTGTGGAATATTTTGAAACTAATCTGACTCGTGGTTGCTGCTGCCATATTTAGCAACAGCCTCATTCAAATTAGTCTCACTATATTCAACAGCCTACCTCTACAGTTAGCTTGATATTTAGATTCTGGGAATTCAGGTGTCAAAGTCTCAAATCGACCCTTACAGGTGCGTAAAGTGGGTGGAGCTTAACTAGAAATGGGCTGGACATAGGTAGAAACAGATCCCTTTATTCATATATAAAGCCTGCTTTACTGAATTATCCGGAACCAGGCTTCAAGTTAACTTACTGCCTGCTATACAGAATTGAATTACCCTGAACCAGGCTTCAAAGCTAACTTAATGTAAATCATACTGAATACTATGCGGTATGGAGTAAAAACCCTGAAAGCCTCTTTCATTCCAAATGTAGTTTATAAACAGACAGACGATGGACACGTAAAACAGATTTACATATTCATGTATAATGTTGGTAAAGCTAATTTACGCTGGTATTCGTCTTGAAAGCATATGCCTATTGCTAAAAGCTGTTGCATTCGCGTTATCAAGGCCCTCATCGCGACAGTTATCTCAAGTACCGCACCACGTGGAAATAAGCACAGACCAGCTTTAATTGAGAATCTATTTTCTTGGCAAAACACGTGTAATTAAAATATAATACCTGTAAATATAACTGAAATTCATATTATCCCCACCCAGCCCTCCTTGTACATCCACATACCGAAAAATAGCCAGAGCTTTATCTACAACAGTGGCCATTACTCAAACAAAAATAAACAAAAGTTCATGTCTTTTGAAATCGCTGCTCACTTTTGAAATAGCCGCTAACTGCCAGCGTACCTACTATCCGATCTTTCATGATACGTACAATTAAAATATTTTTGAGCCAGGTAAGCATATCTATACAGCCTGTTCCACCATGTCAGAGTTAATGGCGTCCGTGGCTTCTAAATTTCTGCTGAATATTCCGAAAAGAGGTTGGTTGAACGTCGTTGCTACCTTAGGCAGCAACGACTTTCAAACAATAATTTTCAGAATCGATAGCATAAGGCTACTTTACAATAAGCTTATTTGAAAATCTACCTTCCAGTAATTCAGTAAAATGCTTTTTAAACGAATTAATAATCGGAAAATAACCAGAGATATTTTTCACAAGTATCCAGACATAGCGGAGTACTCGTTTTCTTAGCATCATCTTTAAAAAACACATAAAAGGTATTCTTGAATAAATGAAAAGCTTTTTCATAAACGATTAAATATTCGATTTCACCGATGTAGAAACTGCAGAATAGGCATACGAGCATTCAATTACTGCGGGAGTGTGTTAGACTGTATACAACTAGCCTAGATATTTGGACAGTCGGTAAAACAAACTTTGTCCCTTTTCGTCAGAGCTGATTAGTAAATATTTATTTTGTGGTCCTAGGGATTGGGGCGGTACCCTTGTACAAGGTATTAAAGTTTGAATGGGGTCTTGAAATTAAGGTAATCGGGTTTCTATCGATTTCTGACAAATAAATCACTAGACTGATCGATATAAATTGCTGGTTAGACTTATTGGAGGGCGGGTAGTGGTGGCGGTGGTGGTGGGACTGATGATGTGGTGGCTGTGGTGGTTAGTCGACTTAAATGTAATATATGTTTGGATAACGGATTCAGCACATTGACCGCCTAAAACACAAAACAGAGCGTTTAGTGTGAGTGGTATACAGCATTGAAAGTGTCAAGCGTTTTAAGACACTCCAGACATTTTTATTAAAAAACTGATTTATGGGTATTAGAAGTAAATAGCAAGATCGCTGCAAACGGAACAGAATCGTACGGAGTTGATTAATTTGATCATATGGCTGACTTAGTTCCATAGACGCGGTACATGTGAACTGTTATACAAAATTACCCCCCCCCCCCACCCCCCCCCCCCCCACCCACCACCTCATCACTGACGCATGGTACAGAAAGTTGAAAGATGCTTAAAAGAGATGCTTTCCCCTTTTGAACATCAAGAGGCGAATATGAGGAGTATAGCCTATATATATATCGAACAAATTGTCGCGCAAATTGTCGACCAATACGTGCACCATGTCGCCTTAGCGATTACCACACTGACAGTGGGTAGTCATTTGTTTGTCAACTGCAGGCTCAAATACGGCAATAATACAATAAAACCTGTCTAAATCAAACGCCATGTGGAGCAGAGACATTTCTAGCTATGGCCCGCCCATTTATAGCTAAGTGCCGCCGACTGAACTCTCATAATCCCAATTTCACGGTAACTAGAGAGTTAAGCTGGTGAATATTTGGAAAATAATTTGACTGGGTCTCCCTATCAAACGAGTTTCAAAATATTCAACAGAATGTTTATTAAATTGCAAATCCTATCCATCAAAGACACATTTCTTATACTTGACGGACTTTTCAATGTTCATAACGGAGCTAGCTACGTCATTATGATTGTGACGTCATCCTGCATGTGACATAATTGAACATGACTTGAGTGGCAGATCGAAGCCCTCCATTCACTATATAGAGGTGGTTTCTTAGCACATATGACCTTGCTTTAGAATATAGGCCTACCTTTCAGAACCAAAGGATGGCGATTCTTATAGCCGGGTGATCGTCTATATATATAGTTCCATACACGCACACGTGCAAGTACTTAGCGCTTACGCTTGTGCGTACCTGTGTTTACTATGTTGAATGTGACTATGGGCGCAAGCACCTATTCAACCTGGTGGGATTTGCCACCACCCCACCAGGAAATCCATAATCTGTTAAATTTGGTGTGAAAACACCCATTCCTAACCTTCCGCTCCACTTCAAATCCTAGAAAAAAGGTTTGCTCTAGTGAGTGAGGGTGCTATTATCTTACCTGGGTTTCTGTATCCATATCTGATCTCAGCTGACGCTTGTAGAGTATCAGGAAGAAGTAGACAGAGAGCTGATAGAAGATGCAGGGTCTGTGATATGGGTACCAGATGACGCCACAACATCTTACCCCACCATGCCCTCACTCCCTTCTTTGCTAACATATCCACGTCTGAGCGAAGCACGTGATCTCGGCCAAACTTCACACCATCATTAGCGTAATTTCCAACCCGTAACACAGAAACAACCACGAAGAATGGCATGGCTAAAACCGCCAGACATATCAAGGTGACGTGTCCTGCTATTTCCGCCGGTGGAGCTGACTTCGGCTTGGCTCCACTGCCTCGACTAGCGGGCGTATCGTAGCCGGTATTTACGCTGCCAGGTTGCATGGGTTGTGAGCGGTCGTGAGTTGGTAATATCCACTTTTCCCCCTTACTGCCATTGTACCGCGATATAGAAACATATGCGATGTAAATTTGAAAACCTGTAACTAGAACACAATACCAGACCGACCACAAAGAGTTAATCTTGGTGCTGTGAGGAATGCTCACCTTCGCCATATCAATATATATATATATAGCTTAATGTGAAGTTAGATAATCATTCAATCCTTGAAGCCTCATCGTGTGGATAGTTGATTAACCTGTACGAACCATTGCACCACATAATGCTTCCACTTACTGCACAGATAGTGTCCAGATAGTATACAGAAAACTCGTTAATCCACTCACTTAAGTTTTACCCTGGAGCCCATTTAGAATAGAATCAACAGCATGGAATCAGGCACGGATGAAGTGAAGCTGGTTTTCGAGCCACAGAGATCAGAAACACTATTCCTAAAAAAATAAACAAAAATAGACTTAAGTACAATACATGATGATTCAATTTAGTGTGAAATATGTCATTGAAACAGCACGACCGTCGTTATTTAAATATTATGCACGTATCGTTCACATTTGTCAAACGTTACCTGCAAGTCGTAAGACGGACTTATGTACATTTTGGAAACAATGCTGTAGTAAGCGGTGGGGCGGCGGGCGGTGTTGTCAGAGACAGCAACAACTTACTGCAACATTGTTCCCAAAATGAACACCAGTCACCATATTAAATGGGAAAAAAATACGAAACATGAAATCACGAACTTAAAGGAATATGAAATTTCGCAGACACGCTTGGTTTTGTTAGCACAGTCAGCGACATATAGACAGGTTTTATTTTCAGTCTATTGCACAATTACAACAACCTCTGTCAGCTGATTTATACTCCTGGGTGGAGAAATGCAACGAGGAGTGAAGAAGATTGCCTATGTTCACCAATAGTGAGCTAGTCACATACAGGGGCACGGACCACGATCGTTGATTAAAACCCCTAGTGCACTAGCCAATGAGGCACTACCTCACAAATGTGAAATATCAGTAGTCGTGGTTTCATATACCGAATAACAGAGGTATAGCAATCTTCCAAATCTATCAAGAACTTGTTTATTTACTAAACAAACAGAACCCATTTCCTTGTCGTTATTCTAACAAACGAATGCCAGCCATAAACGTTATAGTACACCAATTAATTCTAGTTGGCAGTAGAGCCTGTATGATTTATATTTAAACCAGTTACGTATATAATCTTATATATTTGGCGCGAAGAAATTATTATTACAACCATGTTCGGAATTTTGTGGGAGAAAATATATAAAGTCGCTTACCATCACTCATTGTATCTTCTTTAAGAACACATTTTCCACGGGGAGAAGTCTAATCAGCATGCAACTGCACCTCATCATAAGCAACACTCTTCATTGCACTTCCATACTGCCACTAAATTACTCCCGCCGGAACGTGTGGGTGGGTATGGACTAGCTACGGATGGGGAGGGTGTGTTTACCTAACTCATTCCCTGACTTAGACCACCTTTGCACTAGATAAACGCATTTCCTCGCGTGTACAAGATAGGGATTTACCACAGGTATGACTACAGGATAGCTTCGTTCTTCAGAAACTGCAGAAATCTGAATTTATCCGAACCAATCTGATTGAAATGTGACAATCTTTCTAAAAATGTGTTGCTGGCAATGACAGCAGCAGTTTGCGGCCAGACTGTCTGCAACGTATGCAATAGTTATCTTGGATACACTGTGTAGTACTATGACCAGATAATAGTTAGTTATTAAGACATGCATACGAGATTAAGTGTGATCGCTCTGAGCAAGGTCCCGCAATAACAGCTCAAGTGCAGGTAGAAAAAATTCAAAAGAAACCATTACAACTATTTTGGATAGCAACGCAATAAAGTATATTGAGAGAGATGGGGGGGGGGCGGGTGGGAGAGGGCGGGAGCGAGAGAGGGGATTGGGAGAGATGAGGAGCGGGAGAGGGGAGAGAGAGAGAGAGGGAGAGACAGGGCAAGAGTGGGGGAGGAGGGGGAGAGAAGGGCGGGGTCCATCCACACGAGCCGCAGCATTACAAACAAGTGTTCAAAAGTGTTCTAGGTCGATATCAATTATATATTAATGTATATGTAAATCGTCAATATCTAAATACGGCCATTGATCAAGGACACGAACGCTGCGGGCAGGACATACTTACTTCCTTAAATCTATGCAAAATACACGCACGTTTAGATTATTACTGTTTTTGATACAACCAAGCTCTTGTCAGGTTTCTGTCCTGAATTATATGACAAATAAAAACAATTGAAATAATCTATAATTGTAGGTCGTACAATGACTTTGTGGCACCACAATAACAGCGTAACTTAGCCATTGCTTCACACATACATGTATATAACGCAGTTCTGTAAAACACTTCACAACTCGCTTGTAACTGTATGCTTTCTACGATTAAACCATTCCATCCTATTTGTAGCGAGCATGTTATGTTTGAAATCCCACTGGATATTTTGTGAAGAATTGAACTGAAACACGTTACTTAGGTAACAACAACTTGCAATTAAATTCTTTGCAAAATGCTTAGCAGATTTCGTGCTAAACATGATTTGCATGCATTTTCATAACATGTTCGTTTATAGCGTGGCTATTTAGATTGAAAGCGGTTCACATGCAAAGACCCTGCGATAGCGCATCTACAAAACATCGTACAAGTTACCCGGCTGTTGCCTGTATGCAGTTCCGCCTCTACACTATCGAGTAACGTGCACCGAGCGAGCGATATGCAACAACTTTAAGGACCTACCACACGCGCAGTTGCACATGTGCAGCACTCATCCGACCGCTGTCCGAGAATAATTGTTTACGCATTATGGCAATTACCGTCACACATTCGACCATTAGTAATACCGGTCACGTGGTACAACGGTAATGGTCATTCAGGGTCGTCTGTTTGACCATCTCCATACAATATAAACATGGGATAGCTCAGATGATATTGATTTTCTGATAAAGTAACAACTCTCGGTCGAGAATTTTGCGAATGATTTGACCGGTAGTTCACACGAAATAGTTAGAACTCCTATAGTAACAGTTTGAAGTTCTTAAAATTATCGCACGCCAACAAATCAGAAAGAACTCCAGAAAGTACTTAATAGTGGTCTGTACTATAGATACAGTACAGCTTAGAAATACTGTTGGTTATTTTGAACATAATTGGATTGGAAGACATTGCTACCTTAGGTAGCAATGTCTTCCAATCCAATTATGTTCAGAGTATCCAGTAGAACGGTCAGAACATTACTTACTAACTAGCATGTGTCTGTTTTTGTTTTTGAAACAACCTATATTATCTCTGAGCAGTACTGTAGTCAATAAACTAGCTTTAGAGTTTGTGAAGCAGAACAGAGTGTGCCAATGAAACCTCGCTTACAAGACCTAGCTTGCGGCCCGAGACGGCTTATCTCAGATCATTTAGAGGTAGTTAGAGATATGTGTGAGTATGCACGGTCGCGGGCCAGTGGCCATCCGTTCGCAACAATAAGCTTATTTATGTTTTATTAACAATTTGTCACGAAACATATTTCACACTATTTTCAATGATTATAGAATTATGAAATACAACATGTTGATTAGTATCCATCCATCCATACTCTCACCGGACTACATGTCATGTAGTAATTCTTCCGCGACACCCTCACATTCATCCATCCATCAATCCACCCATCCCGAACCATCCCCACATCAATCCATACACCAACAGTTACTCATCCCTCCCTTTCACCCTCCCATATATACCTCCAGCATCGAGTTCGTTCGTCAGCCCGTCCGCCCCCCCCCCCCCCCCCGCCAGCCAGCCAGGCGTCCGACCGTACGTCTGTTCGTTCGTTCCTCACAGCTCTACATGACTGATACGCCGACCAATCTGGTTGCTTGGGCAGGTTTTCAAGTTAAAATCACATGCACTATTTTCGTGAGCTTTCCGATTTGTGGTATAACATTGAGGGTGGCAGGGATGTGGGTCCCACCTGGCGGGAGATATGATAAGATAGCCACCTGTGCATCAACACGGATGCCACATGTGCTAAGCTACAGGCAGGACTAACTTTAGTATCGAAACGCAGACATTATGAGTGCACGGAGACCGTTACAAATGTATATACACGCACAAATTACAATTCCATACTTTTATATCACCAGAAATCATACAACAAGTCTTGTCTTTATATCATTCTCCTCTTCACGTTCGGCTATTCATACAACATTCCATATTCGTATTCGTTATTAATATCATATCTGTTGCGGATATTATTGCCCTAGTATTTCTCATTAATACCGGTATTGCATAACTCTGCTATTTGCGGCTCTTTACAATCAGTGATTATAAATTGTAAATATCTGCGAAATATTTGGGGTTTTAAAAAAATGTATGCAGCGTGGTACGTAACTTGACGGTCTTCTGTCACGTGCGTGCGTGCGCGCGCGCGTGAGGTGGGGGTGCGCGGCTGTTTAACGCGCTCAACTCCAGAAAACGATACGGCAAATTAATTCGGTCAACAATTTTAAAAGCGTTTGTCTATATATAGGCTGCAACAGCTCTCAAGTCATTCTCAGAATATTAAACGGCTTACAATTATGGTTGCTTTGCCGTCACATTACTATATCATGTCGGGGGTCATCGTGCTTGGGGTTAACATGGCTATAATTTTTTGAAGTTTACAAATTAGGCTATTACCATTAAGCCTAGAACACGACCATCTATCGCCTTACACATCGACAATAACCAATAATTTATACGAAATAATATGACAAGAGAATTTGATTAAAATCAGCACCTTTTGCCAAAGGTTGAATTAAACCCTAAAATATATAAATTCAAAAAATCATGTCCGATTTATCTGTACGCCAATGGCAACCCGAGGCATTTTCTCACCGATCTACCAAGCTCTAACCATGCACCTGCACTCTTTAGTAATTGTATATACTACCAACTACTGCTAACCATCGAGTGATAATTTTTACAACGATTTGATGGAGAGTCGCGATTGCCTAAATTCATCTTAACATATTCAGCAGCTTTGCATTTGGTATCTGTGAAGCAGATGTCTAAAACATTCAGAATGGAACAGGTTAATGAAATTTCATATCATTCACCCTGAAGTCATTTAATCGATATCATTTCCCCCAGTCTGTTAAAAAGAAAACGATTTCGTTCCCACGTAAAGTTCGGTCTGATCTAGGGGTTTCGATAATGAGTCGTGTTTCGGGTAGTATTTACTTCAATAAATATTTTTAAAACTACAATGGAATTGAAAGTCGGTGATTCCTAAGAAAGCAATAATTGCTAATCATATTACGCTTAAAATATGAATATTAAAAAATCCAACCCTAAATTCCCATGATCTCTCTTTAAAGACAATCATACAGCTGTTGAATATTTAGAAAGTTGAATCGAATTTGACTGCCAAATTAAACAGGATCTTACAGATGCTGTCGAGGAGCGCGATAGCGCGCAGGTTTGATGCGTGATCAAGACAGCCATACTATGGTGCAGAAACAAACAAACTATCATCGCGCGCTAAAAATCATATGAACGACCAAATGAAAAATTAAGAGGTTTTAAAGTAGATGAAAATAAAGACACATCTCATTCAAACGATGAAAGCAGGAAAGACAAAATATTTTGGACACATTATGAGAGGCAACCGTATACAGAAAGAGCTGATACAGGGTAAAATAGAAGGAAAGGGGTGAGGAGGAAGGAGAGTCAGGAGGAAGGAGAGGACTAGCACGGATAGACAATATAAAGATCTGGAAAAATCTACCACCTTGACATGACTTGCATACTTAAACAGCCCATTACTGTTTCTACCAGGTCCAGATGCACGTTCATATGGCAGGGTGCTTGTTAAACCTCTATTGTTTTGAGCATTGTTTGTAATGGCATGGGGTCACCTACAAGCGCCTGTGAATTACCGTATGGTTCAGAGAAGCGGTTCTTAAACCATTCTCCGATCTTATCTGCCTTTCCTTGGTCAATCCTCAAGCTAAGTAGCACGTTGATGCCTCCCTCCACCCCCTCGAGACCATAGGCGAAGTTTGGAATGACAAAGGTGCTCCAGTTGCTCTTAGTAAGTGTTCGTACATCTTTCTATGTTTGAAATTCCATGACTTTTCCATGACCTTTCATGACCAAAATTAAGAGATTCCATGACTTCCAAGAATTAATATCTATAGATTTGTGTTTATGACGTAGTTACGTGAATTATGATTAGAGTTTCCCTGCAAATGTCTGAATATTACGTCTTGCTATAACCAAACCAAAGCCTTGCTTTAATAAGCGGGTGCAGCAATGTTTATTGCATAGAGGTGACAGCGGTAATTTATGCCAACCAAAACATTTTTAATAACATTTTCCATGACTTTTCCATGGCCTCTGATAAAAAATAATGCTGATTTTCCATGACTTTCCATGCATGGAATTTAAATTTTCAAATCCCATCACTTTCCGCACCCTTAAAAATTTACAACCGCGGAGGTTCGAGTCGATGAGTATTCCTCTTGCTATTGCTATGACATTTGATGTTGCAGCGGAGATGGTAACGCCAGACGAGTGTATTTATTCACCACTGACATTGGTTCTCCATTCATATGGAATGAATTTAGCATCCTCCTTTTGGTTGTTGAAGATGACAACCTGGCGTTTTCTGCTAACCGATTCCTACACCACTCTCCGTTGCATGATTTGTTGCTGCGTCTATTTGGATCTGGAGATCCCATGTTATACTTGCTAAGATGGTCCTGCCATCTGCAACACCCACTGTGCCCACGTGCTTTGTTCCTATGAGTAGCCAGGTTGCTACGCCTTCTAATACGGCGTACGCAGACAATTATTATGTAAGACCAGCCACTCGCAGGGCCCTGGCTGTCCTAACGAGTTAGTGACACTCGTCTGTGGCTGCCAAGTCGCCGGCCAAATAGTTTGATTACAGTGTTGCGTGTTCTTTCAGTCATTCACGTACCCGGTGAATTATATTTTATTGCGTTCTCGGCGTGGTTCTGTGATCCTGGCTTTGGACACTTTGATAGATGAGGATCCGCTATGCCTTCTGATGTTCGGACAGCTTTACAACGAGGGAATCTACACAGTAGCTAAGTGTAGTTTCCAGATCTGCTGTTATGCTTGACGAGTCATATGGGCCTGGCGATTCATACTCTGAATAAATCTACGGTTGCATTAGAGTTTATATCGATGGTTGCTATCTGCCCAATGAGGGTTTTCTTGTATGGCACTTGGGCAGTGTTGTCACTGACATAACTGTCTTTATCACAGTGGACTTTTCCACGTTGCTCGGCATTGCGCTTATGTATGATGACTGTATTCTGCGGCTGTAGTAGTAGAAACATCCTACAGCTGCAATCAGTCCTTCTTCGCTTTTGCCCACTGTGTCTTGTCCTCAGCCGAAATCCTTAGCTTCCTCAGGTCCATTCTTGACTTGAGTGTACAGAGTCCTGCTCTCTTGAGGTCACTTCGTAGCACCCTTAGCAGATTTATGCAATGACGTCCTCTCCTCGCTTTGTATTTGCTGGCTCCGAGTAGGGCGAATTCCAAGGCTCTCTGTGCCTTAGCACATGGCCAAACATGGACCATCTTTGCTGGGCGACTTTTACAGACAGCGGCGACGTATTGCACATCTTGTATAGTGCATCGTTGGAAATTATGCGGTCTGGCCATCGGTGTCCTATGATGGTGCGTAGGTGTTTGCGGTGGCAGGCATCGAGTTTGTCTATAGCTGCCTTTGGAGCTGCCCAGCTGTTACAGTTATACGGCATCAAGGATACGCAGGTTGCATTGTATAAACATAGCCTCTTTATCAAGGGCATCTTTGATCTACGAATCCATAGCTTCCAGAAGGACTGGAAAGCTATGTTCCCCATGACGCAGCGTGCAGAAATGTCAGCAGTACTGAAAAGGAGTGAGCCCAGGATTTGACTTTTCCTCCATGGTTCGCCGCCACGAAGTGGGTCATCATTTTCTATAGTTTCATGCTTTGTCGATAGGTATATGTGGGTGAACTCTGTTTTGGATTCATTCATAAAGAGATTCTCAATTCTTAGTTTGCTTGCCGCTATTGGGAGCAGTTCGTCAAGGGATTTCTTTTCCTCGTCTATGAAGTCCACATCGTCGGCATATTCCATCTCTAGCGGCATGCCCAGTATTGACACTGGGCGTTTGGTCTTGTCGAACTTCCCCGCACAGATTTCAATGCGGCAGCACGGTAGCAGGTGAAAAGCGCCGGAGATAGACCATCTGCCTGTGGGGAGTCGATTGATGTCTCAAACTCTACAAACTTCACTGACTTGACTCGTACTCTCAGCTTGGGATCTGTAAGCAGTAGTCTCACTAGTCGTAGCTCATCTACATTGCAACTGGCCTTGCGTAGTACATCTATGATCTTTGAGCGTTTACTTGTGTCGAAGGCTCGTGACATGTTAATGCCCATTTTGTGGAAGTCCCAGTGTTTGGACATGACTACCGACACAAGCATGTGCTGAGCTCATACAATGTCTGCGCAGCCGCGTCCATTTGTTTGAAGCCACTTTGACATGATCCAGTGACGCAATCGATCTTGTCTCGGATACGGCATAGAGTAACATTGGATAGGATTTTCCATATGCTGTTGAGGAGCACAATGGGCCGCAGATTGGCTGGGGGCCCAGGTGGCTTCTTGGGCGTGAGTAGTGCGATAAGGGTGACTTGGCCTACAGCGTCGATGGGAAGCTGGTGCATAAAAGCTGAATTGATTAGGTGCGTGATCGGTTTTGAGATAATGCCACTTGCATATTTGAATAGTTCATTGCTCATGCCATCAGGTCTAGATACACGTCTATTTTTCCATTCTCGGATCGCCTCGGCCTTTCCGTGGTCAGTCCCGATAAAGTGTCCTTCAGAGTTGTGTACAGTGAGTGGTGGTGTGTAGTCAGTAACTCTCAGGGCTCGGACTGCCCGAAACATTTTGTGACAGTCATCCGTGGCAGTGATTTCATCTGCTAGGGAGTCTGCATGTTGAATAGCAAGATCTTGTAAGCGTTCGCTAATGTGGCGCAGAATAATATTGCGCTCCCGGCGTAGTTTAGTGCGGTCTTCACTTTGGCTACTTTGACAGATGCGCAGCCGTGACGCTTTCTGCTCTGTTGACAATTTTACTATTAGAGGATCGTCAGCATACCTAGTTTGGTTGTTTTTAAGAACACCTCAAATGGTGCTGGTAGCGGATGATTCCATTGATTTCAGTGTTTTGGTTAGGGATTCGTTTGGATCGGAGCTGACATCGATGTTAGCTATTTGCTCCCCGAGGGCTTTTTTGTATGACATTTGAGTGTCAGTGTCACTGATGAGCTTGGGTGGGTTGTAAATTGCGCTTATGCATCAAGCAAATGTGCTGCCTCTGAGGGCGGATGACCACTGGATTGTGGTCAGATTTAAAGTCTGCGCCACCATACGAGCACGAGTCATGAAATAGTGGCTTTCCTTTAACATTACACATCACATAGTGTCTTTGGTCAAACAAAAATGTGGTATGTGTTTGTGCACTGCTGTCTGTGACCGTCCTGTCCATGTTCTTCCATGATTGCCTGGGCGTTCGGGGACTGTGCTACCGGCAAAGAGACATTGAGTACTGAAGAAGCCTGCCAGTGCATCTCCAATAGTGTTACCTTTGTCCATACTGTACGTCACATACACGTGTTGAGTCCTACATCCTTGTCTGTTTTAGTCTGCCTAGCTTAACGCGAAAATCTCCATATTAATTTCAGAAACAGCTTCATCTGTCAGAATTCCACACATATCTGGATCAACATTGAACAATACAATAAGCGTAAATGACACAAATAGCGTTACAAATTACACAAACATGTATGTCGATCGAAATATTTATTAAATTAAATCTCATGTCTATGCAAACTTACCTTCGATACGTTTCATACATTATGATGATTTACTTACGCTTCTTTAATGAGAATTCATCATAGACCGAATACGGAAATGTGAAGTACCTCCTACTTCTAAGCCAACGCACAACATGATTACGTACAAGATGGTTCCAATTAAGAGTGAGACTTGTTAGAAAAGCATAACACTGGCCAAATGGAATGTGAGTTTTTGTAATTGTTTGGGTTTGCTTTTATTATACAGAGCGAGAATGTCATTCTTGTACAAATGTCACTGTATAACAAGTCTTTTGTTAGTTTAACAATCAGCCCTGTTTTATGCCGGACATGGTGCTAGTTCGTTGGACTCGCGTGTTCAGGTAAATAGAGATCTCCCCAGCACGCTGTCCTTGCTATTAACCACGTTCATCGTGAATTCAATCACAGAAACAAAGCTTCTAAGGCGTTATAAAGATTAACATGATGTTGGCTATTTAGAATCAAGCATAGCTCACTGTCCAATCGCTTTCAGACTATAGCAACACGTCTGTGTTAGATCTTCTTTGGCGTAGGCATATATATGCAATGTTGTCGTATGTCAATACAACTCTTATGTCTGAACACCTTTAGATATGACAACACCAAGAACATAAAGACGAAAGCTTTGCTGATGCCGACACATTCCATCCCAAGCCATGATCGAGAGGCTATACTCCAAGGTAAAGTCTGCGACATTTCGTCATTATCCGTTGAATCTTCTGCATGCGCAAGACATGAGACAGATCTAAGCCATCAACGATATGCTGCACAACTTCACATGATAACTCTGATTTAAATCGTAAAGACTCGTGTAGTCTGTTAAAATATCATGTTCTTATTTATTTTTCGCATTATTTCGTCCAAAGATTAGGTAAACTTTATAATCCCACAAGGGCAAGTAGATTGCAGAAACAATCTAGAATCCATAAAACGAAATGATGACAACGAGTGGGGTTTATTTGTTGATGAACCGATGTTCGGTATATTTATGGTTCTGATTGATTATATTGCATGTTAAGGACTTGGCCAGACTATTCCATAGCAATGGTAGGACCCATTTCTTGCTATGGCGCGCCCCTCTTAGCGACGACGCACCCATCTCTCTCTCTCTCTCTCTCTCTCTCTCTCTCTCTCTCTCTCCCTCTCCCTCCCTCTCTCCCTCCCTCCCTCCTTCATATATATATATATATATATATATATATATATATATATATATATATATATATATATATATATATATATATATATATATATATATATATATATATATATATATATATATATATATATATATATATATATATATATATATATACTGTGAACGGATTCTTAACAATGTTCTATATCAGTGAATCACTAATCTACATTTTAGCGACATTTTCCACCGAAATCCAGATTACTTTTAAGTCTGACCCGGTATCTTAAGGTAAACTATGTATTGGCTACACCAACAAAATTCCCATTCATTGGTTGATGTGACAATAATATCTAACCGATAGATCGGCAGAGATATAGGCCATTGAATAGGCCCATCGATCACTGTTTACAGAATCGCCACAGTACTTTGTGACGCTTGTGTTTGCAGAAGATGTAATAATAGTAACAGTTACGATTTTTTAAATGTCCTCGGTCTCGTAGAAATGTTCACACGGCCCCTTTTGAGATGGCACACAACGCCACGCGAATAAGCACGAATCGCAGGTGTATTTACTTAGATGTATCTCTATATGTAATACGGAAACAGCCTTCGAAACAGCACAATGTACACCTGAGCTAGGATTAGCGTTTAAAACATGTCTATTGCTTACACATTTTGGCCAATCAATGACTGGTTGATAAATACAGGTATATGGCCGCTTATTGCAAGTCATTTACCACAGGCAGTGACAGTATTGGGTCGCACAATAGTGAGTCTTTACCACCTTAACCGTTTAACCCTCCAATTTGTTTAAGAAAATTCCAATTTTCTCGTAGATAACCGAGCCAGTCATTCTAGTGGTAAATTGTCAAAAATAGGCTTCTCTTGGTCTGCAAATGGACACTTCTCAAGACCACTGTAGAAGGCGGTTTTTTCTTCTGATATAAGTCTTAAAGGGTTAAGGCGTTATGTCCATCAGTAAGGTTTACAAATGTTCAGCTATTCCCCAGTAAGTTAGACGTGAAGGTGAGATATCAGTGGGATTGTTGAGAAGATAGGGTTAATATGTGTACAAGGGTTGTTGCGACGAAAGAGTTAATGACATGTGCCTACAATACCGACAACGTCGCTTTGAGTCTCGACAATTTGTAAGAGGGTCTTTGTGGGCTTCTAATAGCGGAAAGATTTACGGCCGCTATAACAAAACGAGATGGGTAAAGTTACAAATGATGACAAAAAGATTGCCCAAAATGGGTGGCCTAATTTGTTGTGAATTACCGATATTGACACGTTATGCTCTGTAGAACTGTATGGTGTTTGGTCAACTGGGCGGAAAATAATGACACCGATTCAAAAAACCGATACCAGTTGTAAAGATTCCATTTTCTTCCGTCGTCATCAAACCATGACGAGACAGACCGTTTCACGCACTCTGCACTATTGTAACGCAAATTTTGGTGTACTACTCATACAACTACACTCCTAATAATCAGACATTTCCACCAGACATGTTACAGATTGCTGCTGAGGATGGTAGATTCAACCAGTGGCCCGCAGCGCCTCGACCCGTGGCCTCACAGAGCGTCGCCCCATAGTCCGTAGATGGCGTAGAACACGTCCCAACACTTGGCATTCGTGTTTATTGGATCAATCATGCTTACAGAATATTTAAGGCGTTTTTAGTAGGCCTCCTGAAGAACGAATTAGTTTACATAATTTAGTGTTTCTGTGCAAACGTTAACCATGCCCATAAACGCGACTCGAGCTGTGTGCTCTGGTATAGACGCTTTCGGCCGGGCCTTTTACAATGGCATTTAATGTGGAGACTTCGCCCCTACCCCATGCAGCACATAATTTGGTCCCGTTGCACCAACTGCTACCAATTCAGCAGTCTCCTGCGCTAGTTTTATTTCCTAGCTCTGACATTTTTCTAATTACTCAGAGCTTTTTGGTCTGTTGCAAGCCTATGGTCCTTGGTTGAAATAGGAAGAAGAAAACAAGAGGCACACGGGACCTATATCGCTCAACTGGAATACAGGCATTTGAACTAAAAAGATCATTGCCTAAAAGTAGAACCATACTGTGCTTGCCCAGAATTACAACAAGGACAAGGAATCGTTCTACCACCTTTGGTTAAAATCGGCCCAGTGCTTCTCGAGAAGACATTTTCAGTTTTCCATTGCTTTACTATGGTAGATTTTGACCGGGAAAATCCAAGATGGCCACCAAACCGCTTATCCGGCAGGTTCTAAAGTGGAAAAGTTGAAATCACCATTCCCCAAACCTAAACAAAACCAATTTCGAGAGAATTAGTTTTCGTCAAAATTAGGTCATCCAAGATGGCCATTGAAGCATTTGACCAATCAAGTTCCCTCGACCAAACTTGGTTCAGTTTTTGCCCTTGACCATGTTTGATAAAGTTTCGAATCAATCCCCCAAGAGGTTTCGGAGACGCTTTTTAAAGATGTTTATATAAATTGGACAAAATCAAAGATGGCAGCCAGCCAAATTTGCCGATCGACTTCATTTGAACAAACTCAGATCTCTATGCCAAACGGATGCTTCCTGGCATATATAATTGAAATCGGCCCAGTGGTTCTCGAGAAGAAAACATTTTCAATTTCCTATTGCTTTAGTATGACGCTTTGGCGGGAAAGAGATCCAAGATGGCCGCCACCCCTTTTATTCGACAGTTTCAAAGTGGAAAATTTGAAATCCGCATGCGCAAAAACCTAAACAAAACCAATTTCGGCTTCAAAATCCATCCAATTAGAAATCCAATATAGCCGCCAAACATGCTACATTTTGATTGGTTCATGTTATTTGACGTATTAACTGCATTTGAGCAAACTTAGTCCTTAGTGTTTAATCATATCTCCCAAATTTCGGCCTGATCCGCTCAGCGGTTTGTCAGCGGTTTTGGAGAAATAACTTTCAAGAAAATTAGGTAATCCAAGATGACTACAGAAGCATTTGGCTAATCAAGTTCTCTTGAACGAACATAGTTCAGCTGTTGCCCTAGATGATACGATGTTTTGAATCGATCCCCCAAGCGGTTTCGGAGAAGATTTAAAGCCATTTCTAAAAATCGGCCAAAATCCAACATGGCCGCTGACCAAATTGGCGTATCGTATTCATTTGAACAAGTTAACCTTGGATCTCTACTCCCTAAGGATGCATCCTCCCAAATTAATTGAAATCGACCAGTTGGTTCTTGAGAAAAAGACATTTTAATTTTCCCATTGCTTTAGTAGGCATATGGGAGTTTTTAGCGGGAAAAAGATCCAACGCCAAATCGTTTATCCGACAGTTTCGATAGCGTCAAATTTGAAATCAGCATGCATAAAAACCTATAAAAAACCTAAATGCCTACATTTCGATTGGTTCATGGCGGCTATGTTTTTAATGTATCAACTTACCTTGAACAAGCCTTAATGACCATTAGTCCCTAATCATATCTCCCAAATTTCGGCTAAATCCGTTCAGAGGTTCTGGAGTTGTTTTTACGAAAACTGGATAATCCGCGATGGCCGCCGAAGCCTTTGGCTGATCAGGTTCTCTAGAATAAACTTGCTTCAGCTGTCGCCCTAAATGATGTTTCACGCTCTTTGAATCGACTCATCCTACCGGTTTCGGAGAAGTTGTTTTTACGAAAACTAGACCATGAAATGGTGCACGAAACACAAATTCGTTTGGGGAAATGTTGTATGAAGATTTAAAATGCCTGATCAATAGTGTGTTCCCGTTACCACGGTATCACGCGAGACTGAGCAATATACATACAAACACCTGGAATTCCAGCGTCTAGGTTTCAAGACACCCATACTGAAAAGCTGTGCGATATTTTGAAACTAATTTGTATGGAACCTGTTGCTGCTATAGGCATAGCCATACTCAGCAGTCAAATTACTTTTAAAATAGTCAATCGAATAATCAGTACCTTATAACGTATTTGTCATTTCTGGTTTGTAATGGTTAAATGTGTATCACGGAGAATTGAATAATCAACACCTTGTGGCCTCTACAACAGGTTGTCGTTATTGAGAGGTTTAAGATGCAATCCTATCACATACAGGTAATACAGACTTCCAATCGGCCCTATAGAGTAGGACTGGGTTAGTTAGCTCGGTGTAAACCTATTCGTGTGCACTTTTGGGCAGATTCCTATAACATTAAAATTCTTTATCATTAATTTAATGTCAAAATTTGGCCAACCTATGTTATAAATTATAGGCATAATCTGCGCTAGACCTGGGTTGTTTTTTTAAAGATGAACCTTTTGTCGTTGGTGTTTTAATGGCAGAATTGCAACTTAATCATATTTAAGATTTTTTTTATATTGAAAGTGCTCAAAGTCATCTGTCAAACCCTATCTATATTGAGTGTAGTCTATATGGCAGGAGAGGTATGCTAAGTTAGGAAAATCTTGAATGTTTTGTAAACTGTCCCACTGAAAGTTGATGCATATGGCTGCTCCAGCTCGTTAAATCACTTTCATAATATTCTACAATGTTATCGCTATCATATAACCTACGGTATTGCCCCTATAGCCTACATTTCATCGCCACTGTTGCACGATAGGCCAAAAATAGGCATAATAGGTGCTTGGTAATATGAACAAAAGCAATCACATACCGACATTCTCCCGCTTTTGTAACATTGTAATAGGTTTTCCAGATTTTCCAGATTATCCGATTTTTTTTTTGGATGACGCCAGATGATGTGGAATCTAAGGCCGTGTTGGCACTAGAGAGTTAATCAGGAAAAATGTGACCCAATTCGAACCAGCAGTTTCCGAGATATCCACAGATCCACAATTTGATCCGATTCGGGTCCGAGTTCCTTTATCCGGATCATGGCCAAAGTCTTGAAATCATCTTACACGGAAAGTTCTTTCGTTGTGTTAAAATATAAGTCGACTCAGATCAGTAGTTTTTTTAGATGCATCTCCTGACACACAGACAGACAGACAGACAGACAGATAAGACACATACAGACTCAATCTGAATAGCCTCTTCCTCCTATGCCTATCTGATCATATCAAACCGGGTACGCTTCAAGGTGTGTTAAACCCTTTAGTGACTAAATTTCTTCGAAAAATTAAAATATTTACTTATTGAATGTCCATTTGCAGGCCAAGAAAAGACTATTTTTAAAAATTTACCACTGTGGTAAAATTTCAAAAATAGTCTTCTCTTGGCCAGTAAATGGACATTGCTCAAAACCACTACAGAGGCTGGTTTTGGCCGGTTTCGTCACGAACGGGTTAAAGCAGGGAGGGTGAGATGGTGAAGGTAGGACGAATACAAATCACGACCGTCATAAATACTACTGTATATATTGAATAAATTCAATGTTTGTACAAAACATACACGGATTTCAAATCGCGCTCCCTCGGGCCTAGAACTACAGGCATTAGCATTCGTTATTACTCTGATAGAAGTTATACACAAAAAACAACAAAAAATAAACCAGCTACATTTATCCTGTGGATGGCTAATTGACGAATGGAATGGCGGGTTGTGCGCTGGTGATCTGAGCAGGACTAATTAATATAGTGTAATCCGTGTTTTAGGCCTCTCTTCTCTATTACAGATCGAACATAACGCCAGGGCCGGATTAACCACTAATGCTAACTAGGCTGCAGCCCAGGGCCTCGCTCTTAAGGGGACCTCGCTCTTTAACCATTTGCTGCCTAAGTCAGCCAAGAACGGCCTTTATAGTTGTCTTGAGAAATGTCCATTTGCAGACCAAGCGAAGACTATTTTTGAAAATTTACCACTGGAATAACTGGCTCGGTAACCGAGCCAGTCATTCCAGTGGTAAATTTCCAAAGATAATCTCTTGATCTGCAAATGGACATTCTTATAAGAAATTTGTTTAGTTTTCTTGATTACTGAGCACATTCAGACATTAAAGGGTTAAACCAAAAGGCATTTTAGGCTTTTTCTATATACTACATAACAGCAAGCGCGTTAAGACAACATTTTGTCTACAATAATAATTACTAATATTATGCCAAATTACGCATCTGAATGCACCTCATAGTGTCTAGATTTACACATTTTCCAGGGCCCTCCTGTACTTCCTGGATGAGAGGGGACATGTCTTATGCTCTCTCCCCCACCTTTGGGTATCCAGCCTAGCGCCTCGCGACAGCTTAATCCGGCACTGCATAACGCCCTTCACGCTACAAACTTAATGTACAGTACAGCTCAGGAATAAGTTAATACGTTCAATAACAAATTAAAGCATGCAGTTGAAAATTTTGAGCATAATTGAATATGAAGACATTTCTGCCTAAGGCAGCAATATCTTCCAATCCATTTATGTTCAAAATATTCAACAGAACATTTCTGTTTGTGTTTTGGAAACATCTTGACTTATTTCTAAGCTGCAGTGTAGCATAGATAATAAGAGAACTCGGACTATAGTTACTATGGCGCTTTTAGTATGTATATTCGATATAAGCCTACACTGACTATGTTACCTGCAAGTTAAGATCCGTTATTAATTAGTCATTAGACATATACTTTACTCACCGGTAATGAGGCAATCGCTTTGGTGATAGTAAAGTTGGTTCTAAGAGCATTAGGTTTTTCAAAACCCGTAGGAACGCCTGCAGGAGGGATGCACAGAAACAGCACTACCATCCGTTTTATGTTTATGAACCACACGAAACTGATAGATCCATACACTACACAATACTGGTAAATGTTGCGAATCAGACAACTCCGAAGTCTCTCGTATTACCCGTGGGCACGGGACACATACAGTGACCAAAGAAAGTGAATTATTATTGACCAGCTAATATTCGCTTAAGACAAATTACCTTAACACCAATAGGCTTATATCGTTTAGTTAAAAAACAGCAGTATTTAAACTTCTTAAACTCTTTATTTCACCGTATTTAAGTATACCTGAGAATAGTTTTAACAGTTCATGGACCCTAACTGTAACAAAACTGTCTGAAAGTTATTTAGAGTTATACACGCATACGGCTGTCCTATGTAGCCACGCGAACGCTCTGGCCCCATACGTGCCTCTCAGCGTTAGTGAGTGAGTGCTCGTCAGACCGGTAACATCGTTTTGCCTCTGGCCGCCACAAAGTGCGCGAGAATATTAAAAGGAAGACGAGCGCATACACCTGATCACGAGCTACAACTGTATAATCATTACCTGCAGTCTACCATACAGTAATAAAAATATAAGCTATATATATGCCTACCGTTTCTTATCTTAAAACGTCTACACTTCATCAATTCATTCATCACTCTATTTAAACTTATTTAATTTGTAGACCTACCTATAAGGCGAAGAGAGAGAGAGAGAGAGAGGGAGCGAGAGAGAGAGAGAGAGAGAGAGAGAGAGAGAGAGAGAGAGAGAGAGAGAGAGAGAGAGAGAGGTGAGGTGAGGGATGAGGAAAAGATAGATTTCTTGAGGGACGGAGAGACGGATTTATGGGGGATGGATATGTGGATGGACGGGGGTGGGTGGGTTGCGGGTGGAAGGGTGCGAGAGGGAGGCAGTGAGGGGAGGGGGAGGGAGGGAGGGGGAGTCAGGGAGGGAGCGAAGGGAGAGAGAGTGGGGGAGGGAGGGAGAGTGGGGAGGGGGGGGGGGGGAGAGGGTTATTTGACGCTTTCTCTGAGCACACACGTGAGTACAGATATGGAAGGGGGAGGGAGGGAGGGGGAGTCAGGGAGGGAGAGAGGGAGGTAGGGAGAGTGGGGAGGGGGGGGGGAGATGGTTATTTGACGCTTTCTCTGAGCACACACGTGAGTACAAATGTGTGCTTTGAACGTGGACTTGATGTAGATCAACATAAGATCATTGACTATCCAAACAGAGTTCGCTGACAAGCTTACCCAAAGCACTAAATGACGAAACTTAAACAAGCCTAGCCTTTTTAACGCACAACCATCGCAAACATGCTGAACCTAATTAGGTTTTCCAAAAATTGTTATCATAGTCAAATAAACCTAATTGCGTCTGCATACTAAAGATATCTAGACTTGAAGATATCGACTGACTTTCTAAAACGTCCTTAAATTTCCAGTTTCTCAATTGGCCTATTATTGCTGCAGATCAGTATCAAATGAAGGTCGATGAAGGCCTATATATTACAAATAATGTGGATGAAATATTTTGCTATGTTAGATAGAAACCATTTCCATTAACATTGAACCCTTCCATGGCGAAGACGCCCAAACTGGCATCTACAGTGGTCGTGGGGAATGCCCATTTGCAGGCTAAGAGAAGAGACATTTTTGAAAATATACAGGTGAAATGATCGTGGAAAATCCTTTACACACAATCTTCTCTTGGTCCTTATTGACATTCAGTAAGCAAACACTTGATTTTCTTGGCCAAATTTAGTCATTAAAAGGGTTTTAGCCCATTTTGTGTCAACAGCGCCTCGAAGCGCTAAAATACTACTTATGTCAATTAAGCATTTTAATGGTTAACACTTTTCAGGAAATTTTAATATTAGAAGACTTTTTTTTCTTTAGTAAATTTGCCTCAGAAATCTTTGACCAGCTTGACCATTAAGGGGGAAATGGTAAAGAAAATTCAAGTTTTGACTTACGTAGTATCCATGTACATGCCAAGAGAATGGTCCTTTTTTCAAAATTTACCACTGGAATGACTGGCTCGGTTACCGAGCCAGCCATTACAGTGGTTAATTAAAAAAAAATACTCTTCTCTTGACCTGCTAATAGGCATACCTCGAGACCACTGCAGAGTTGTTTTGGTCAGTCTGACCATTAAAAGGTTAAGTTGACACAGGAGGGGTTAACATATCTGAAATAGACTGTAATATAGGGATATGACATTTTTGTGGTGTTGGGGTTAAGTACAAAAAGCTATGTAGATTATATATACTCCAAACTTAAAACACACATTTTTGTAAATAACTAACTATACTCTCTGTGGATAGTGTAAGCATATATAATTATATACTTTAGCCTTGTTCCGTGAGTTAGAGAGCTGCCTAATCACGAGGCTATGTATGACGTTTGGAACTAGGCACTGCGCAATCTTCATCAGGTTGAAGACGGACAAACAAAGATTAACATTAACAGATATATGTATTGATCGTTGTCCATTAACTTGAGATTGAATAGTCGTCTCTGGATAGAATAGACAGGTCGCAAACAGGTTTCGTTTGCCGCTTTATGAGAGTGGTGGGAGGGGCTCGATGGGAGGAAGGGGACACCGAGTAGGTGTTAGAACATTTAATTTGCCAAGGTGTGAACACATTATCGTACCGCTTTATTATCCCGTGACGGTTGCATAATGTACATTGCATTTCTCCCAGCAAAGGTCATATCATTTATGGCAGATTCCAACTGAGCGCTTTTATTGAGCCCATAGGGCCCACTCAGAATGAACAGTCGGAGCTGTCCAAGTATGACATATTAGTCAGACATTTTGAAATTAAAAATCATATAAGCCTAAAGATAAATAGAAAATACACCGGAAGACCGTCTTCCTCGAACAGTTAATGTTAAAATGGAACGTGTAGGGCATACACTTATTTCGCGGTCTGAATATATAAGAATGGTAAACGCTCGCGTAAGCCCAGGCCAGAGACGTGGTCTTTTGTACCTAAATATTAAATAAGAACTATTATTACTAAAAACTGTAATCATTTTCCCATTCAACGCTCACTCAAGCGACGCTAAAGTTAACCATTTTTCTGATGAATAAGTGTAAGTCCACTATTCCGCGTCACTTTGCACGCTAAACAGTTGGTAATGGTAAACGCTGCGGTGTTGGACGCTGTGTGCCGTAGCAACAGTTCTTAACAACACCGTCGTCAGAATTAGCCCATGTTTTCTAATAAACAGCTGCGACATAGTCTTGTTTTCATTTCATAAGCACATTGATGGGTAAATTGCGTGATCAATGCTAGTCTAGTCTACACTCACGGGAGCTTAATAGCTGTCAAAGCGTTACCTGCACGTAAGTGGGATGCATTCGCTTTTCAGTGATCTGCTAATATTTTCCCTAGGGAACAGCAGGATGCGTAGTCCGCAGTTGAATAAATGGATAAACGCGTTGAAACGGAAATGAAATTACAGGCGTGAGTCTAGACCCTAGCATTGGGAACTAGCATATAAACGCCTTAAATATTACAACACACACACACACACAAACGGAAATGAATTGAATCAGGGGGGGGGGGGGGGAAGAGTTTGATGGGGTGGGTGGGGTGGGCGTGTTGCGTGTGTGCGAGGGGAGGGGGGGGGGGCTGGGGGGGGGGGGGGCGACGAGAAGTCATTAACGGGATGTTCCTTGAGAATGTGGTACCTGTTTTCATAAGGGCGATGGACATTTTTGATTTGTTACATATCATATTGTAAAGAAGCCTATATGTTTCAGAGATATTAAGTCAAGTAATTACCTTTCTGAAAATGTATTTCCATACGCTTTATTTTGGTATCTGCAAGGTGCTATATCGTGATATGGAATAGTAGAGATCACATTACGCTCAATAGCATCATCTTGCATCAAATCATCACACCCATTAAAGATAAAGTGGGTTTTAGTGATCTTTCTGGCATTTGTTTTGAATAAACATTAATTGTGTGTGCAGTATGTCATGATTTAATTCGTAATTAAATTTGCCATTGCAAGAAAACGCACGTTTTGTCAAAACAGACTTTTAACCCATCTTATGTCAAGAGCGCATCAAAGCGCTCAAAACGCTTCAAAGATAAATTAAGACTTCTCAAGAAAATTGTAAGAGAAGACGATTTTTGTAGATTTACTACTGAAATTAACAAAAAATAGCTTTCGGTTTTTCAGCAAATGGATATTCCTCATGGCAGCTGTAGATGCCGCTTTTGTCCGGCTTGACCATGAATGTGTTAATCGTCTCGGAAGCCCAAATTTCCTGCTTAGTCAGTGTTCTTTTATAGGAGACGACAAGACTATTTTTTTGGAAATTTTACCACTAGAATTCGTGTACCGGAAGTGCAAGATTTACTGACGCGGTTTGTCGAACCATCAGTGGGATAGTGAGGGTAGGATAGACATGCCTTTTCATTGGCCCTCCTGCGTCACTTGGTTTCGAGGGGTCGTGAATTAATTATGTAGGGCGGATCGACCGGTCGGCTGCGAACCACCCCAGCCTGCCTGGGTACGGAACGGCCAGACTGGGTACGTTCCAAGCACGCGCCCCTGGGTAGGACAGTACGCATGTATAAAGCCGTATGAGAGAGGTTCTAAAAAAGACAGTCCCTGAGATCGCCTAGTGCGCATGCGCGGGCGTCAGCGATTGCCTACCAACGTGCGTTAACGTTGGAGAGAAGGGTATCATATTTTGTACCGAGTTGGTACATGTAATTCCTTTAAACTGTACTCTCCTTGTCGTTCTTGGTAGCGATCATTACCAGAATGAAGAGAGGATTCCAATTTTTTTTACCATTTTAAAATCGGTCCTGAAATGGCCGAGTTATCCTTAATTAAACCTTCCTCTCAAAATATTTCTCTAAAAGCCATAAACGCGTGTATGTACTTAGCGAATGGGGGGGGGGGGGGGGGGTGGGGGGGTGGAGGGGTTAGCGTATATCACGTGATCGCTTTCCCTGCCTCTGAAACTCGTGCGCTGATTGGTTGTGGCGCTCCAGCTGTGATGTCACGCGTAGTATAAACGGGGCTGAAAAATCAGAATCGAGTGCAGTCAGGAGAGAAGGTGGTGGTGAGGTACCTGGTCTGAGACACAGCGAGTCATGGGTAACTGCTTACCGTATAGCAGGCTCCCTATAGTCTACTACAGTGCACCATATCCGCATCGCAAGTTTTTGTATGCTTCATGGAAGATATCACCCAGGGCAAAAACTAAATTTAAGTGACGGCAACCCCCCACTGCCAACACCGCAGAGGGACCTTCTTGTGGATTGGCCTGTTGGCCCCGATGTAACGTTCGTCAAAGTATGTAGGGCGAGTGATGCTCTCGATGGATAACTTGCCAGATCTGCCGTACCATGTCAAAGAGTGGTAGTTTCAAATCCGCACATGTGTCGTTCACAGTTTTAGACATTTCGACCGCAGTCAGGGAACATTGCCCGATGCATCGCACAAGCTATGTGGTGCATCTCATCCTGTGATCCGCTAGGATGCATCCGCATCTTACAACTGTAACCCTTCATACCTACAGGGCAGCTACAGACTTCCGCACCAGTACGGACCTTTCTAAATACCATTTAAATTACTTACTGTGTGTGTAAACGTGACTAACTACTAGCCATCCGCATCCGCAGCCGTTCTTCTTCACCGTTCCTAAGAGTGAGCTGCATCAGACAGTTCGCATGC
This sequence comes from Chaetoderma sp. LZ-2023a, assembly GCA_034401795.1. Lineage (NCBI taxonomy): Eukaryota > Metazoa > Mollusca > Caudofoveata > Chaetodermatida > Chaetodermatidae > Chaetoderma > Chaetoderma sp. LZ-2023a. Next base: position 29,467,107 of record CM067369.1, read on the forward strand.
AGATTTTCCTAGCAGCTAACTTCCGCATTGTGCCATCTCCCGTTCCGAATATGTGACGCTTCAACTACAGTGATTCCAGAACTGTTTCTGTACCGATGACTAATCAGTACTCCGTTATTGTAGTAATGTATTAATTTCTGTATCAGGTACTGATGACTAACAAATTCTGCACAGTCGTCTGAGACCACATTTTTATAGTCTATATCTTTTAACTGTATATATTTATTCTTATTTTGTGCCAATGACTAACAGGCACCATCAAGGTCGTGTGACCTCTCATTTTACTGTACTGTGATAGATAGTTACATGGCAGTAGCCACACTAGTTATATGTTTTGCTTATTTTATACAAAAACATTAGAACTGCAGTTCGCTAGGCTACACAATACAGCAACAACAACCGCACCACCTTATTCCCTAATAGCATCAATTTTTCACTGAGGTCGCTATTCATGTTCTCACTACGTGAACCTGGTATGCGGCTGACTAAACTTGAACTATTTTAGCTCAATAAGATAGGTTTATAGTAGTAAGGGATGATTACTCTGTAGGAGACGTTTTGTGCAAGTCTCTTTTCCAGGAGTAGTGGATATGTAACACCGCACACCAGCTAGATTGTATAAATTGGCCATATACCATAAGGCCTCCTATTCTCACGAATATAAGAAGTGTCGATGACCGCACACACTTCCCCTGTATCTTCGGATACCAGTTAGTTAGATAACCACGCCAAAGTAGGAAGCACTGTGAAAATATTATAATTACTGGCCTGCAGTGCATCTCTCGGCGATTTCACATAACCCTAAAGACAGATAAGATGTTAGTCCCCGGGGGTTACACTGGGTGACGGACAGGACACAGTTCTCCATCTAACTCTACAAGTGACTGGGTGTGGTCTTAGAACCCACCACGCCCTCACGGGAAGGTCACTATAGTTGGGTAGCTGCCTCTTTGTCCCCACTATAAACTTATATGTGCTTTTCAATGCTTATGCAATGTGACTTGTCCCTGTGCTGTTATATGTGGTCATGATGCGGTGGTGACAGGATCGTCATATGATTCTGGAGCTACCACCTCGTGACATATCCACACACTGTATAACTGAGGGGATGCTCCGTGAGGGTGACCATATGGACACCGAGCATTCTCGCCAGACTTATATGTTAAAGATAGTTGACATACACAGCCATTTGTGGCTTAATCCTGGTATGGACCCCAAAACTAAATGATAGTTTAGGATCTAGCAGAAGGACCGCATAAATAAAGCGGCAACCACTAATTCAGTATCTTTTAACTTGCATAAGGTGACGGTGTCTCGTCCAATCTCGTCTCATGACAGTGTTGAATTCTGTGGCAATAATCCATCCCCATCTTCACGGAATACAGCATGCATCAGAATAACTTATAATTTCACTAGGTTGACTCTTTTTACCTAGGATAGTTTGAACAAGAGAGTGACCCTTTTTGCCATCTCTCTTCCTCCGCTTCAACATTGTAGGCATTTTCCTGCGACGGAGGCTTGCGCGAGGCACTTTCCTCTCACAACAAATAATGTTTGTATTAGGGGTTAATTTAGTTTATATTAAACTTGCTAAGTAGCCACGCTGGGACCCTCCTTTATGGGGATCCCTCACAGATTATGATCGATGAGGTACCTCTGGCGAGGACCATGTTAGCGATTCATCAACTTGACACTATGTACTTAACTTCTCTCTGGTAACAGCAAACGAGTACCATTGTTTGTCTGTTATGTTGTAACTAATTATGTATTTAATTATGTCCAGGCTCTAAATTGAGCAAATGGACCGCCACACCAGTGACACAAACGGCTGGGATGAGTCTGTGCCGTTTATCTTCCGTGATGATGGTCGCATGGCCCCACTGGAACATGAACGTTCCACTGGCTCTCGAAGTCAGTCTTTGTACAATCCGGAAACGCACAACACCGGATCCACAACCCCCAAGATCCGCAGCTAACCATCAGCCTCGCTCCCAACATACAGTGTACTTGCGGTGCCATGGAGCGAGAGTATCCAGCAGACCAGCGCACACCCCAGAGGCTACAATTGCATGGCATATATGGAGTGGCAAAAAGGACGTGTTCTGGCCATCCTTATACAAACACTACCCAAAGAAAACTCCCACTTTTGCTACTTCATATATGTGCAATTAAGTCACGCCCCCTCAAAATCACATGACTTGGCTAAAACTGGCTACCAGAGGCTTATACTATACTACTTTTCCAAGATATCAGAAATGCTAAAAAAAATACCCATTTTCATTGTTTCCTATTATGAATCGGGTAAGTCTGATGGTATATCTGTAAAGTATACATCTTGCTACATTGACACGGTCCTTCTAACAACAGTACTATAATTATAACATCCATTACTATTAGTACAGCTTCTAGCAGTATTATAAGTATAATGAAACATCCATTACTAATAGTACAGAGAGATGTTTACGCTAGCTCACTCTTAGTCTGAATGACCCACAGGAACAGAGTCTGGTATTTATATCAGGCCCACCTGTCAACCAAAAAAGCTATTATAGATTATGGGCTATAGCGATAGATGTGCAATGGGCTTGGCTGAAGCAATAGACGTGGAATTGTTGATTGTGGGCTATAGTGATAGATGCACATAAATTATAACTACCTACCGGCCCAATCATGGGCTAGAGCGATAGATGCATGATCTCATTGCTGAAGCAATAGATGCCCAAATTATTATCAAGTGTTACAAGAATATTGATTAAGCCCCATAGTGATAGATGTCTGATCTGATTTGAAGCAGTAGATGCGCATAAATTAGAGCCAAGTGTTACATACCGATGATTATGGTCTATCATGATTAGCGTGTGATCTGATTGGCTGAAGCAATAGACACGGTTATTAGCTGACCTGGCCTGAAAGCCCAATTGAGCTTATGCCATGGCGACTATCCGCCGTGTGTCCGTCATACGTCCATCAGATTTTCCTTTAAATGACTTTCTTTCAAGAACCACTAGGACAATTTCAATTATATAATCAGGCCTAAGGAGGTCATAGAGATTCAAATTTGTTCAAACAAAGCCGATCAGCCAATTTGGCCAGTGGTCATCTTGGGCTACGGCCGATTTTTAAAAATCTTCTCCAAAACCACTTGGTTCATCGATTCAAAACCTATGAAATATCATCTAGGAAAAGAGTTGAGCCAAGTTTGTTCAAGGGAACCTGATTGGCCAAATATTTTGGTGGCCAACTTGGATGACCTAGCTTTCGCAAAAACGACTTCTCCAGAACCGCTGAATGGATTAGACTGAAATTTGTGAAATATGATCAGGGACTAAGTGTCATTTCTCATTGAAATGGCTATGTTCCAGGTGAACGACACATTCCTCTTGTTGAATATGGGCCATAGTGATGGATGCACATAAATTATAGCCAATGATACAAGAATATTGATTATGCTCTATGGTAATAGATGCACGATCTGATTGGCTGAAACAAAAGACAAGTGATCTCATTGGTCATTTTACACTTTCAAAATATATAAATGATGGTCAATTCAAATACAGCCATGTTCGATTGCGACTTTGATTGAGAATGAATTCTGCATATTTTGTTGGTTGTTCTGTACCTGTTGATATGACTAATGAAAATTAATGGAGAACAAGTTGTAGATATTCATCAATTCACTGCTCTTGGCGGATATCCTACAAAACAAGACTCAAGTCTCAGTGTTTCAGAAAATAATTCTGATATATATTTGTAAATAATTGGTTGAACTATTCACGAAAGAGTTTGCTTGAACACACACATTCATATTCTCACGAGATTTCATATTTGGCGGCGCGAGATAACTGAGCGATCACAACTTCCTTGGGTGAAACTAGGATTTGATCTCAAGTACAGTATACAGTCCATATTGCGTATACAGTATTTTCCGAGTTCTGAGTCCAATCTGCGGCCTATGAGTCGCAGACGAGTACCTTGTTATTGACGGTCGTTCTTTAAGTGTTTTAGAGAATGGATTTCAACTTTTTCGTGTCACCTATAAAACCGATATTCTGTTAAAACCGATATGAAAGGTCATATCGAAGCTGATATGGCTGTAAGCCAAATCACACAGCCTTACAACACACATAATATGTAAAACATTAAACATACAAGTGCACTATGGAAATTAACTAAAAAGGATTTGTCAATACCTAACAAGAAGCAGATCTTACAGAAGGGTGGGTTTCTGCATGTGTTATTATCAGCTGCTCCCAACTGACGCTCCTTTAATTGGAAAAACATATTTGGTGTAGAGTAAAAATAATGGAATATGCTCAAAAGATGGTAATCGTGCCTCGAGAAATAGTGAATAATGAGACGATAGGAAAGCATATTTGTTAACTATGAGCCCTTATTTACAGAAAGCCATACAAATTTTGATGATGAAATGCAAAACATTCTTGCTCGAAGTGATATTCACCCATCAAGGAAAGCCGATGTTTTTGCAGAAATTTCGAACGTATTACGAACAATCTTGATATTCTATGAGTGGGAGATCATATAGACCAGCCTTTTCAAGAGGTGCTAATCAAAATTCTCTTCACCTGAAGCCGAAATCCTCTCTGAAACAACCAGAGGTTATCAATCTTCAGATGATTGAAGAGTTGGTGGGGTTATTGCCTAGAAAATGTGTACTAAAGGTGTAGGTTGGTTAAATATTCTACAACCCTGAAGGAATTTTAGTTGATGCAAATAATCAGGTTTCAATACAAGGACAGTTTTTCCAAAAGCAATATTATCGATCTAGTTTCGAGAGTTGTCAGTGCTGGACCAATTGGTGGAAAACATCTTGTTTCAAAAGAGCGTTCTGAAGCAGAAACTGCATTCTTCAAGTTCCTCAATTCAATAAATATGCCAAGATATGTCATTGAAAATCTTCAGTGATGAAATGCGATTCAGGCCGTACTGGTAATTGAAAGAGTGATATCTCCAAAACGATTACGCAGACGGATTTGCACTGACTTGACTCCACCACTAAGCCGCCAACACAAATCCAATTTGCTAATACGAGTGACACTCTGACGAGTTAAAGATTGACTGTCGGGCAAGCAAACATATACTTTACATAAACCATGCAGAATCAAGTCTAAATCCAAAAGAATAAAAGTAATTGCTGTAGATGAACTATGGCAAATGGATCTTAGTAATATGGTTGCTTTAGCAAGTGAGAATGACAGTGTTATATATAGCTGTTTTTGTAATAGATATCCTATCTAAATATATTTGTGTAATTCATATGATGCAGCGACTTGGATAGGCTTATATGGACTCAGGTGTAACTAGGTGAATTGGTCCTTGAGAAATTTAATAGGTTTTCTATGGAAAGTGTTAAAAACATTTTAGTGAAATATCTGTTTTCCGTAAATATCCGTAATAACAAAAGAACATATAGTTAATTGTAGCATGAACATTATCATCGTGATTTATTAATTAATAATAATGACATTTCAATGTATGATAACATTGTTGATAACGCTTTTAACTGGTATGATTAATAAACTTACAGATTGGGACCTGACAAGGAAACGAACATTTCATTGTAAATTTTCGCTTCCCGAGTCAGACTGCAATCCATACTCTTGTTTTAACCAGAAGCTAAAACTGAATCTATCCCGATTCATCTGCACGTTTGAGAGTATTGTAGAATCGTTAGTCTCAACTTTGTTCCAAGCTTTAAAACGGTGCCGAGTATTCAACCTTTTTTGTTATTTAGCGACATGAAAAGTGGAATTAAAGCTAAGATTTGATTGCTGGTGTACTGCATATAATACGACAATAAAAACAAAATCTTGTGATTTCCGAGAATAATGTGATGGGTTCTAGTCTGTAAATTCCCTTGGTTACAAATAAGTCTGAGATCGACTGTGTACATACATTTTTGGGAACTTAGCACGATTGTGCAATTATGTATGTCAGAATCCATTATTTTCCCGAATTAAATATGTTGAATCAGTTCAATTTAGACATAAAAATACTGATCTTCGATTATTGATTACTATTTTTTTTATGAGTCCTCGGGACCCAGCGAGCGTGAGTGCTATGGGTCTTTTTTCATTTTATATGAGTAAAAAAGTCAGGATGCATACCTATCCACATCACTGTGCTGTCAAAATATCTGGTACCATATGCACAGCTTTTGAAGTATTGATGCAAACTACTGACAGACAGGGTGCTAGTATATGGAGTGATAGAGAAGGTGAGTTTGTAAATGTAAGATTCAAGAACAGCTTAAAGAGACAGTGATTTATTTCTATACTTCACAAAACGAAACTCATGCAGCAATTGCTGAATGTGTAATGAGAACAGCAAAGAATAAGATCTGGCGATATGTTAGTTATAAAAATTCTTTACACTATATAGACATCCTGCCTATGATTGTAAATAATTATAATAATTCTGTTCATTCAACTACAAATTTGCAACCTAGAGATGTCCATCGAGGAAACGAATTTATAACATGGGCAAAATTACTTCTAACCAGAAACATCCAACAATACTAAAGTCACTTTCAAGACTGAGGATAAAAATCGAATGAGCAAATTAAAAGCACCCTTTAAGAAAGGCTATTTACCGCTATGGAATGAGCAAATTCTCACTATGAAAACAAAACTACCGCTGTCATTTAAGCTTGTGGATTATAATAAACAGGTTGTAATTGGAAAGGTTATGGGGACGAGCTGCAGAATGTGACAGGGAGTGACGAAAATACATTATATGGTATCAAAAGATTAAAACTAAGTGTATAATGGGCAGTGGGAAATACTTTACCTCCTGGGTTGACGAAAATGCTGTAGCAGGATTATGGACTTGTTATGGGTGGAATGTATCTAGCGCAGAAATCTTTTACAATACTCAAGTATGCATAATCTATATCATTGATAGAACGTGTATAATAAATTTGTCACTCCATAATGGTGACCAATCATTTTGGATTGCTTCATTAGGATATATATTACTGGCCATGAGAATTAAAACCCCTAAAAGAGAGAATTTACTCAGCGATTCTTCTTCAGTATGATGTATTTAGCATTTTAATAACTCTACATCCGTAAATGTTATTTAGTTATCACGTGATGAGTAGCGAACCAAGAGTGAGAAAATAGTAGCTCTATATAAGCCTGATGCAACTGTTTTGAGAAATTATTCTGTGGCGCAAGCTGGAGGGTGACTACTTGTCTTGCAGGTGTGACTCATTAGAAAGGCCACAAGCTTAGTTATATTTTAGAAGCCTTATTAAATCGGATAAGCCTAGACTCCGAAAAGTTGTCATGAGTATCTGGAAAGAGGCATTATCCATGGGAGTTGGATTGGCAAATGATGTATGAGAAGGAAGAAACTTTTAATCTGTTGCAAAGAAGCGGGCACTTGCAGTTGGAAAATCTCTAGTACCTATAGGTATTTCTGCTATTCGCTCAAGAATGTGGGAAATCTCAGAAAAAGGCCGGTAAACCACCAAATGCCAACAGTCGCACATCGCAAACAGCAAGGCAGACCTGTTAAGACGAAGAACAACCTGGCTGCAAATGATATTTTCTCATAATGGCAAATACAGTTTGTCAAAGGCAAAAATCTATACTAGACCTTTTCAGTGCAAAACTGGTAATCCTCATTACCATGGATAGCAGGCACTTGCAGGTTTATCGATCTGTAACAATGATTTCGGACTCAGTGCCTATTGAGCTTTTCATTAGCAGAAATGGAGAATACTTGGATATGCCACAGAGTAAAGGTTCTCGAAGCTACTGTGGAAGCCACTCCTTTAGATGCATGTGAAGCTTCGCCAGTAAGCTTCTGGCTACACCACTATTCTCACAGGTTCATATCTATTTGAATAGCAGGCATATTTTGGTCGCAACAGACATGTACATGTTCCAATCATACATTGAAGCTTCTTATCGGAGTGATGCTCTTCTGTCACAGCCTTCAGCAAGCCTATGGGCTATGGATACCCATGGTAAACATAATACCATGATAAATGAGAGTACCAGATATATTGAATGCTGATAGTGAGTGGGCTTTAGTAAATCAGTAAAGCTTATCAGTAGGACCCATTCATATATTTTTATGCAGGATCGCTATGGCTTAAATGGTGGTTTTCTCCGAATTCGTCTGCAAAGAATCAAGGATGTGTTCGTGCTTATGAAGAGGGATGACAAGACATATAGAGTGAAGATTGAAGAATCAGCCGTTAATATTTATAACGTCAAGGCCTCACCAGAGTTAATAATGGCACATGCAGCAGCCGCATTACAGAGGGATTTTGCATGCTATCCAATTACTAGGACAATAGTTGATACGTTTACAATTACAGTAGGTTCGATGTCTTATAATGCCGATGTTTTTCTCAGAGATTTACAAAAGCAAGTCATAGTACGTCTTGTGAATAAGGGAGAATTTAACAGAAATCCATTCAAATTTTCACATAAAAAAAAATGTCAATTATTCTGTATGTTTTCTAATGGGTAACCAGGTTTCGTCAGAGCCGTTAACTCCAAGCTTTACATCGTATCATATATCTATGAGCATACCTCAGTCTCTTCTCTGGAACAGTAGCATTATATGATGATGATGGGCCACATATAGGTTTTCACTTAAGGACTTACATTCTTTGCTCAAGATTTCACACCAGATCTAATGAGCTGGATCCATATTTACCCGACAGACCCGGGAACATTGAGATTGTATTTTAACTTTCAACAGGAACTCGCTGCTATGAGTAGTGTAGTAGTTTATGCCGAGTTCCACAATTCGGTCTTCATCAACAAAACCAGGAACATATGCTTTATACCCCTGATATAGAGCTCATTATACACAAAGACACGGCGATGAGGAAATTCTTCAAGTGTGTGTTTCCAAGTGACCACATTCCTAGCAGTCGTAAAAGGCCTGCATTCCTGTTCATGAATCTTGACCCATCCAGAAGTGCTGCAAGTCATTGGATAGCCATTTTCATAAAAGGGAGCAAAGGTAGTCTGAATGGGATTTCCTACTCATTTGGATGGCCACAATGGGAGGCACTTTTCATTAAACAGTTGGGAAAGAACTGTATTTTTAATGGCGACTTCGTACAGCCATTTCAAAGTATGCGGTATGGTGAATAGTGTATCTTATATATTTTCCACAGATCAAGCGAGAAACTCTCTTCCAGATTCAATCATCTCTTAATAATTTCTATGAGAATGACTCAATTGCTCAACACGTTATGTCATCATTAAATAAACATGACATTAATGTTACACTGACAGGATATTGGCGAAAATCTTGCCATTTTGCATTTCCAAATGCAAATTTAGCTTTGTATCAAGATCACAATGACCGTGACCTCAAAAGTCTGAATGTCTGTGCTCCTCTGACTGGTTGATATAACTGTATGATGCTGCTTAGTTCCAATAATTTTGCCAATTCTGAAATAAAGGCCAGATGAGTTAAGCAGAACCAAACGGTTAAAGTCTGCATTTTATACAAATATTTCAATGACATTGATCTCTGACCACATTATCACTGTACTTGATCCATTTGATATAGGTAAACATGTGGCCAAGTTAAATTCAAGTATGGTGAACCAACCCTGAGATATAAGACAATATGGTGAGCTATTAAACCAAAGATTTACCCAAAAGACTAGTTTTATACCAAGGTCACAGCGAACTTGACCTTGATAGGAGTGTGCAACATCTGTTTGATGAATGTAACCATGTGTCCAATAGGCTGAACGAGTCCTTAGAAATAAAACGATATGTTGAACAAAACCAGATTTAAAGGGCAACAAGAGAGTATTATATCAAGGTCACGGCGACCTTGACCTTTGATCTCAATATCATTATGCTCCATCCGGTTGATGTATGAAATAGTCACAATAGGGTGAAGTTGAGCAAAACCAAAAATTGGAGCATAAAAATAGTTTCATGCCACGGTCACAGTTACCTTGGCCTTTGACTACATGATTTCAATATCAGTGTGCCTCTCTGCTTGATATATGGAAGCATGTGACCAAGTTTAATCCCAATAGGGTGAACCAATCCTGAGATATAAGACAATATGATGAGCTCAACAAAAAAACTTAACTGTGAAAGTAGTTTTATCAAGGTCACAGTGACATTGAACTTTGTCCTCATGACGCCACTGTTATTGTGCTGCATCCATGTGATATAAGGAAACATGTTTCCAAGTTTCGTCCCATTCGGTTGAACTGATCCTGATATAAAAAATTAACCGAGATTAGACGCCGACAAACAAACAGACAGACGACGTAACGGAACCCCTATTTTATTCTGTTATTTGGAAGTAAGCAGTCAAGTATACGATTCATTGCAAAGGTACACCTACTTGATACGGCAAGGGAGGTAACTACTTTAAGGACTGCATATAGCATGGCGCCTACCGGTGTACTCGCTCAGCTTTTATTGAAATATGAATAAGTCCATAAGAGCGTTTTACACATGGATATTTTGAAAAAGTCCCTCTGCTCTATTATTGTTTTAGTTCATGATACCTATACATTGGAAAACATTACAAAATATAGCGTATGTAATACAATCCCCTTATCTATTTATTTATGCAGAGTGTGGCGAATATGGGAATTTAAAACGCGAGGACATTATACTGGTATGCATATATAGACATTTCTGTTGTGAACTTTGCAAACACATGGAAGAATATTAATAGTTTACATGCATGCAAGTGAAGTTTTTATGGAACAGAAAGCTTAAAAGGCATTTCTTGTCTCAATTTTGGAAATATATATGATATTATTTATGGTAGAAAATATCTATTTTCTCAAACGAGAGAAGCATATTTTGATAATTTTATGACTCAAAGGTGTCGATGTTTTTCATACCCTCTCCCTGAAGTAAATTGTCAAAAATATGTTTTTCTAGTTTGAGCAAGTGCATATTTTCTAGATAGACCAATAAAAACCATACGTTAACTACGAAATTTCTGTCTAGTTAAAGTGTATGTATAAAAATCATGAAATAAAGTAACTTTGAATTTGAATTTGTTTGATGGAGAGTATAAAAAGTATTTTGAAGATTTGAGGCTGGGAATGCTTAGTATAATACATTCTGAAGCCATTTTCTGCCTCAAGTTAAAAAAATCGCTTCCTAGACACATGTCAAATACGGTTTACTGCTTGTAGAACTGTATCAAAATCGAATGCTTTATTCCTGTTATTCAGCATCAAACCATTTATTTTCACAACTGCGAACTTTTCGCAGCCATTTGTGAGCTCATATGTATATGCTTTTGGCCCGGAAGATACAAATCTTGTGATTTTAAACCCGAAGAGGATTTTGTTATCGGAAACCCTCACCTATTCGGAAATAACTCTATTAAAGGACGGTATATAATAATTTTAGCTGACCATAGTTGGTGATAAATGCAGCTCCTAAGATATAAGTATACCGGGCGAACAACAGATTGTCATTACAAAGAGTAATATTTACCACTTTTTCTGTCCTGTCGGCGAGCAGTTCGATACGCTGCTTATATCTATAAATAAACCTCACCTTTCCTTAATCCTCTTTCGCCAGAAATCCACCAAATTATTATTTTTAATTCACAAGATTCGTTTGCAGTGTGGGTAATATGTACATGTCTACATTTTCTACAAGTGTGTTTTTCTGGATGGTAGTGCGGCCCACCAACCCTTAACGCATTGCTGGTAGGGTAGCCCACCACATCCATAGTCAGTTGGTTGTATGCGCTACATATCTACATTTTACAACATTAGAATGGATGGAAGGGCATCCCACCACGCCTTAAAGCATTGTTGGTAGGGTAGCCCACCGAATACACAAAATCACTCGGGCACATACACAGATAAGTAGATGCCTGAAGTTTATGGATCATCTTTAGCTGGAGAATTTCTCTGGGATGCTCACATATAGTTATACCTGGACTGTAGGGCAGTGGCCCATTTGTGATCATACACTTGACAGGGTAGTTAATTCCGTCTCGACACATGTGATTCTAGACGAATTGGTAGAACAGTAGTCACATAGACGTTTCTTCACTCCATGTATTTAGTTCAGATAAACTGGTATCGCAGACATCACCTAATGGTATATACAACTGAAGCCATTTATTTGTGCATGAATGTGGCTATTTACACTATTTCCAGCTTCCCATTACCATTGTGCTACTGTTCCTGCTTGTTGTCCAGTCCTTTTCTCTGTTTTAACCAGACGATGCGAGCTAATGATCCAGGCAAAGTGTAACTTTCCCTCTTGCAGAATTTTGTCTTTACTGTCTCTATTATACCGCAGCTGTTGATGCTTCAGCCTGTTTGGGGGTCATGCCCACTGCAATGAATACGTATCTGTTGTCTTCCACCCCACCATTTGTTAGGAGACTTGAACGTTCCTTTTTGTTGGAAATTTGGACCCAGATTGTCTACATTTGGCATTGTCTGGATTATAGGCGCCAACCCTGCCCATATCATTCAGTTCTGTTACAGTAGTTTGTAGCGTATCTGTACATAGATGCACCACTGCTTCAGTGTCTGCATATCTTCTGGCTCGGCCAGTATCTTTTCTAATTTTCCGGGATATTAAAAAAACATTTTTTGCATGACTGTTTCTGTCCTCAATTTCCTGATATATAGCTTCATGTGTATGGAGGGAACTGGATGTGCTAGAAGATGTCTCCTCTAATTTTGTCACTTGTACGGTGACCATTTCAACTTCGTCTTGCAGAGAGGTGTGTTTCGTGTTCAGCATGTTCAAATTTTCATCCATTTTATCCTGTCTCAATAAGAACAAGTAGTTGTTGAATAAGACCTTTAGCACTGCGTTTACAAAAGTTGCAGAACCAATTAATGTGATGACTTTCCTCGCTATTAAGTACAATTCAATTCAAATATTTTTTATTTTATAGTAGCATTTCACATTTATATTACAAAGGACTGGTAATCCATCAAAGGCAAAACCTATGTGGTGATGGACCCAAAACATATATTAGACGACACATTACAACATTAAATTACTGTACATATTACAAATAACAACATTACAACACTACACGTAATGCACACAAAAACAAAGTAATTAAGTTACTAGTAGTTAATTATAATAATATAAGTAGTTAAATATATATATATATATATATATATATATATATATATATATATATATATATATATATATATATATATATATATTTCATTCTTTTCCCACTTCACATATGCATTATTTTAATTTTTTTAAAACATTTAGTGCTAGATCTGCAGTTTTAAGTTGCTACAGGTAATAGAGAGGGTTGAGGGAGGTGGGGGGGGGGGGCGTTCATGGAGCTTAAAGACAGTAATCTAGTATGTGATGTATTATTAATATAGTGTATGATGAACCATAATGTATGATGAGCCATGGTGGTAGTGCTGATCTTCCTAAAATTAATGAGATTGGTAAATCCATCAGACTTCCAGAGCCATACTCCCTCCTTATGTGTTCGTCTAAAGTGGTCTACCTATAGGTGATTAACCCTTTCCCTGATGAGTATCCTATATCTCGCTTAAGTCCAGAGGCAACAATTTATGAAAACTGTTGAATATTTTGAAATTACTCTGACTGAAAGCTGACAGACGAACAATACAAACATTAAATTACATGTTTCGAAGGATCCAACTATTGCACATTACAAATATAAATATATAAATAATAGATGACTTTGGTTACTATAAAAAATACACAGACATACATCCTTCCATTTACATCTACAGCATTATTATGAAGCTAACAATATGATTCCAATCATACCAAATTAAAAACACCCAACAGAACTAGATGTGTATCATAAGCAATGAATTTTGCCAAGGACTCATCAGCGAAAGGGTTAGTAGGCTTCTATAATAATTGTCTTGAGTACATTGTAAAGTGCATCAGATATATATATATATATATATATATATATATATATATATATATATATATATATATATATATATATATATATATATATATATATATATATATATATATATATATATATATATATATATATTGGTATTATTTGTGAAACGTAACTTACAGATATCACGTTCTATGTTCAGAAAGTAATATTTTCCGCCCATTTAGAACGATGGCAGCAGGTTTAATCTCCGAATTACTGTACAGTCAGTGCAGCGTGAAGTGTAACTGGAAACCCTCGGCCGCTATGCGTTAAACAGATAGATATGGTCTTTATTAAGGAAAACAGTCTTTTTATGTTTGTGTTTGTCATAAAATGTTTTAATTTCTAACAGCCATGCCATGAAATCAGGCAAAGCTTCGTCTCCAGAGAAAACAAACTCGTGATTTAGTATCACATTCAGGACAATACATGTTTTGCAAAGCAATCTGTGCGATAAGGTAGTTGAGGATATGCTCATTTCTGTACAAGATTCCTTGAGGTTTCTTCACCTTTCAACATATCTTCTAATACACTATTGGGGCAAGCACTAAAGATAAGAATATAACATTTATGCTCTGTGCGACATTTAAATTGAATGCAAGTATGAGATTCATTTAGTTTTATATGTTTAAAACATGTTTCACAAGCCTTAATTTCAGAGCGGGTGTGAGATTAATGTTTTTCAAAACATTATGTGCTTCTAAACCAATGCCTGTAAACCTCCACACATTTACATTCCTTAAACTCGCAGGGAGGGTTTCCCTGACAGCAACAGCATACCCAGGCACACTTGTTGTGCGAAAATGTGTTCTCACAAAAATTACAATAAAACCCTTTTTCTAGATTATGCAGTGTCTATAGCAAGTGAAGTGCAGAGGTCTATCTATGTAGATACATTTGTAGCACTTAGCACTCAACCGAACCTGAAAGACCATCTTAAAGTCATATTTGATGAGTGGCCAAAATAGTAACTGCCAGCCTAGAAATCTGATTTACCTGATCACTTGCAGATGATGCAAAAAACAATATGTGGGAGAGACTAAACGCACATTTAGGATCACGATACAGAAGCACCTACGCCGTATACACATACACTATGATACACCTGTGTCAAGAGACTCCACTACTTAAAACCACACAGAGTGATCTACAATTCCACATCATCCAAGGATTATCATCTAAACCAGATGATGCAGACTCCACAGTTTGTAGACAGGCTAAAGAAAGCTACTGGATCCATCAATTACATTGTATGGCCCGGCCCCCCTTTGGCATCAACCAGGCGGGCGAGGTTGTCAAAATTAAACCCACTCCACTATACCTCGTAATTATGATGGTAACGCTGTCATGGTGGTGGCTGTGTGGGAGGTTGTCACATAGGTGGTTGCTGTGTTGGCTCACATATCAAAATCTGGAATTTCTGTTTCCGAGACCTATGGACAAGGATGAATCGGAGTCTGCAAGGCTTAACGCCATCAAGCAATTTGCCCCTCTGGATTTATAAGATATTGTAGCTAGTGGATAAAGGTGTGGTCAGCGTATAGGCTGAAAGGTCGGCCATACAGAAAATGTTTAACGTGCTTGATAAAATACACATCCCGTGCTTAGTGACTGTCATCTGTCGTTTTTGCTTAGAATACGGGGGCCATAACTCAGGGACCTGTTCTCGTCCATCTTAGCCAACCTGGGATAGAACTGCACCTATTCCATACACAGAAGTGTCCAAAATAAATTGGAGGGATGAGTCAGGTTGCGCCAAGACTGGGGCAGATGTTAGTTTTTCCTGTGTTTGTAAAGCTTGTTCTTACTCGGCAATCCATTTGAATAGTATTTCTTTCATTAATACGAAAGAAGGCATGCAATTCCACAAGAGAGACTTAGGATCGGTAATATTGTCAATGTCCAAGAAAACTACGAGTTTTGGTGACAGAGGCTGGTGTCTTCTAGTTGACTACCGCGGCTAGCTTCTCAGGCTGGGTAGAGAAGCCATGGACCGAGATTATATCCCCCAGCAATCCTACCTCTTCACTGAACAAATTAAATTTTTTGTTTTAATTTGTGATTCACTGTCGCGAAGTTAACATAATACTACATCATCCAAGTAAGAGATAGATTTGCAGAGAAACTTCTCCATCAGTCGTTTGAATGTACCAGTGGGGTTGCATAAGTCGAACAACATTTTGATGAACTAGAGCAATACATCTCGCCTCGCAAAAGCTGTTTTAGCCGTATATTTCTTTTCCATAGGTACTTGCCAATTGCCACTAGCCAAAGCTAACATACAGAACCAAGCATCTGCCGCTAGCCAATCTAGGGCACGGTCAATGCGTGAGAGGGTACATGTTCTTGACGCTACGGCTGTTTAGATGATGAAAATCTAGAAAAATGCATCAGGACCCATCCCTCTTGCTGGGGAGTATGATAGGGCTTGTCCAGGTCAACGCTGAAGAATAAATTATACGTTTGTAGAATTTCGTTAACACAAGGCCATCGATGCTGTTTATTTTGCATTTAATATGATCCGGCATGCCATCTTTTCAGTCTGCAAACAATGTGCTACTGCAGAGTTGTGGTTGGGTAATAGGAAGGACTAGCCGACTCTAGAAAGCCTGAAGGTTCTACCTCTTCATGGTAATAATGCCAGGTCAAGGTAGAGAAAGCGATACATAAAACTGAATTCCTGGACGTACTTAACACAGAATACAACCTCGCCATTGAACTCGCTGAGTCCTGCTACTGCTGCTAGGGCCGGCAGACCTTAAAAGACGATCATTGATTGGCTGGAGAAGTCTTAAGCCAGCCATTTGCCACAAGATAATGAGATGCAGAGCTGAGAGTACAAAAGCTGTTCGCTCTGCGATCTCTAGACCGAGCCGCTAAATGGTTGCTCTCTGGTTGCCTCGCCAACGGCCCTGGTCGATGGTATACGTCCCGCTCCCAGGTTCAGAAATGACAGGGAAATTGCACTGTGGGACCATCTGGGCGTTAACCGGTCAGAGCGGGCGGACATCTACACAGGCAGCAGAGCAACATGTTTTAGGAAAAGCCACTCCTCAAAAGCGGCCAAATTAACAACCTAAATTCCTCCGCCTTCAGCAACCTTGGATGCAACCACACCGCTCAGAAAAATTTGCTGATTCGAAATCTTCGCACCACCTTCTGACGCTGAAGAGAAGTAGGTTCGACTGCACACCGGCAGAACGGTTGGTTCCTCTGTGCTGGAACATTGCCTAGAAGCCATTGATGCCCTTCGTCTGCTACTAAGAAACTCGGAAAACCAGTTCGGTACCAGCCTCCGACCGATTTTGGTTTCTGCCGCTTGTTCTTTCTGAATGAGATTTCTACCACGACATAGGAACTTTGGACTGCAGATTCTAATCCTGCCATCCTCATTGTGCCATTTAACCCCGTTAGAACTGTGGGTTGTACAACAAATTATGTCCACAGCAGTTAACCCTTTCACCGATGACTTCCCCATATCTCAGTTTCAAAGCAACAATATTATCTGTTTGAATTTTTTGAAATTAAGTATAGGCAGCAATGGCTTCGAGTCAAATTAATTTCAAATTATTCAGCAGAATAAGTGTTATATCGTAAAGAATTGAGTTTTTCATGGATTTGTCGGTGAAAGGGTTAAGCTAGTGTTTCCTAACATCTTCTATATGTCAGACTATAAGGTATCTTGCATTCAAGAAAACTACTCTGAATGTTTGTGGAATAGTGTATAAAATTTCAATGTTGGTTTCAAGCAATTCTCTCGAAGCGATTGCGTTTCATTCCTCACAGAGATATTGACAGAATTATTGGCTTCTTACAAAATAAGAATTTTCAGATTTTAATTCTTCAATCTGTGCCACATAATTAAAATGATCTATTTTATGTTTTGATGTTTAGTCAATAAGATAGTCAATGGCGAACTGTCTTGACTGCAAAGACTTGAACAATTTCCACCAATCTCTACTTCTCTCCTACCAACTGGATTTCAGATCATCGTCGAATTCAAGAAACAGAATTACAGCAATGGATCTGTGACATTTTGAACCAATACTATTAATGTTAGCAGAGTTATCATACACAAACTGATTTTAAAGATGGCAGGCAGTGGCCATCTTAGATTTCGAATCATTGTCGTTTTGAGGCATTTCTTCCCCAGATGGAAACCAATTTTTTAGATGTCACCTAGGACTTCAGATCATCATCAATTTCAAAAGCTATCTTCTCCAGACCTAGTCCAATCAACATATGAAGTTTCAAAGGGATCCGATAAATGGTAGTAGAGTTGATCTGGAAACCAGTTTTCAAGATGGTCACCGGCTGTGGTTGGCCATCTTGTACTTTGGATCAACGCAGTTTATTGCGTCCAACTGTTAAAAGGTTTACGCTTTAGATGACATGTCATTAGCAATCACATGAATGCATGCACACACATTGGTAAAATTAAACAAAAATCAATTAAAATGTATAAAAGTTTTTTAATTCTGATGAAAAAACAATGAACAGTAAAATAAAGAATCTTTATGATGAGTATATACAATGAGTTAAACTTATAATACATGAGAATAATCTCTTTGTTATGCAAAGGAATGTCACAATCATTTTGCAGTACCGTATAATCGACAAGTTTTAATCATGGACAATTTATTTATGAAGAAAGGAAGTGGCCAGTGTTAATTTTTTCAAATGGCAGCATTAACATGTAACAATTTTCAAAATAAACACCAGATATCATGCTAAATCTATCTGGATAATGGAAGTAGACAATTCAGTACAGCAGTGGCTAACATAGATCTATGTTATTCACAAATATTAATTAGACTATTGTTTCTATATATTTCTCTTAACACCCATCTAATGATGCCATGGGGCTTTGATCCTAAGCTGTTTAGCCCTTGAATTTCCAGTGTCGTAATTTCAAGAGACTGGTAATATCCAGTCAAATTAGTTTCAAAATATTCAACAGAATATTCCCTACATCATAAAGAATTTATAGTTGCTGTTAGCATTTTGTAAGAGTTAAAGCATCTGGATAAGATCCACAGATCATATGACATCACTTGTGGCCAGTGGTTTCAATAATATTATCATGTTAGAGGGTAATAAACTATGGCTTCCTTAACCAGGCATTCCAGTGGTAAGTTTTCAAATATTCCTTTCTTTATCATCACAAATGAAATGGCTCTAGAATGATTGATCTAAAGAATGTGTTCAGGGCCCCAATGTGCTTCAAGAATGTGATTAATAGATTCAAGTCTGAGTATCCATAGCTCTGGGTTACAATGACCTGATTGGTTGGATTATTTGTAACCCAGTAACGCTCAAGCCAGCAAGAAAAAAGCTTCTGTAGAGGTCTTGAGAAGTGTTTTTGCAAACCAAGACTATTTTTGAAAAGTTACCACAGGAATGACTGGCTAGATAAACGAGTGAGCCAGGCTTTCTAGTGATAAATGTTGAAAAATAATCTCTCCGTCTGCAAATGGATATTTTTTATGAGAAAATTGTAATTTTCTTGAACGAATTTGAGGTGAACAAATTTGAGGGTTAATTATGATCCTACGTCAAAACTAATACAAATATAGAAACCATGGTGAAAGATATGGAAAACAATGCTTACCAATTAATACCATCAAAATTATGCGTTGTTCAGTAGATAAAGGGAAATAATCAAATGCTAAACATACCTGTTTCTACACTCTGATTTATGTCCCTTGAGTTATTTGTGTATATAGAATACACCATTCAAATTAGATTCATTAAATCAAGTGGACAATAGGGGATATTTTAAAATTACAATCAACTGTATTAAATTTTATAAAAATATAAAAACTAATACAGAAATGTATAGAAAATTGGCTTAGCTTTCCAATGATGTATGACTTCAAAAATATTATGAACATAGTTTTTCATATGCACTGCCTAAAGTGCGCCGTATCTGATTCCCATAGTAAAGTAAGGCCGTTTGCACGTTGGCTATCGCGGTTACCAGCCGGAAGTGGCATGCACGATGCATTCCGGGAAGGTATATTTCAATGGCTGTGCGTGAAAGTGGTTGTAACGATGCCAATAGTCACCTATTAAAGTTGACAATTAAATCGAAATGTTTAGTCTTTGTCTAATAATATATACCAAGGAGAAGATTAATTTGTAAACAAGATGGTCAAGGGGGCTGTATCACTCTCACCTGGAAGATTGACATTTCAGGTACAAAGGCCATGTTCTACATATTAGAGGCCTGTACAGTTTTTGGCAAGTTAAGTTTTATGAGTACCAGGCCTTTTAGGAATATATTAACCCTTTACTGGTCATGTCGGGCAAAAACTGGATTCTGAAGCGGTCTTGCAGAATGGATATTTGCAGGCCAAGAGATGATTTTTGAAAATCTACCACTGGTATGACTAGCTCGGTAATCGAGCCAGTGATTCCAGTGGTACATTTTCAAAAATAGTCTTCTCTTCCTCCTGCAAATGAACATTTAAAAGGGAAATAGTTAGATTTTCTCGACCAAATTTGAACATTAATGGGCTAAATGATTTCCTGGAGATTTTCTGAAATTCAAGATCCTTCCAGACAAATTTGCCTCAAAATACACAAGGGAATTAAGACAAATATTTTAAAGGATTTCCGGAACAAATCCTGAAAATCTAAGTTGACCGCCGGGGAAAAAGCCACGTTGAGGTTATAACTGAGACATTTTTCAGTATGACATGCTTTTTAGCTTATTCATGGTCAATCCAGTCAACAATGGGTTCTGTAGTGGCTGTGTTAAATTTCCATTTGCAGACCATAATAAGAATATTTTCGAAAACATAGTATTAGAAAAATTGGATCAGTAATGGAGCCATCACAGAATTGATACAAATTGTCTTACTATTAAGATTCAAACACAGTACCGGGAAACACAACTGTAGAACCTACATAAATACTGTCCACAGAGGTTAATAAGGAATACCATATCATTACACTATTATTATTACATATCACAGTAAAACACTCCATTCATTAATACACATAGCTTAAAACCTAGCACTATATTGCTTCCAAGGCAAACTTATACAGGGCAATAACAGAATAGGATTTTGCTACCATTTTGAGGGCTTGCTAAAAGCTGTTGCTCTTTACACAGAAATAGCTTACATCGCTGTATTAACCCTTTGAACATCAAATTTGTTCAGGAAAAATTCAAGATTCACATTAAATATATACATTTGCTGATCAAGAAGACTATTTTTGAAAATTTGTTACTGGAATGACTGGCTCAGTTATCGAGCCAGTCATAAATAGTCTTCTCTTGACTGGAAATGGACATTTTCACAGACCACTGCAGACTTGGTTTTTAGCTGGTTTGAGTCTTAAATGGTTTAAATGCTCATTGTGTGCGTTTGCTTGAATATTTTGAACATAATGGGATTAGAAGGTGTTCGGAATTGGTACTATTTTTGTGATCGATGATTGGTTTTATATACTAACCGATGATCAATTAATGATTGATCATAACAGGTTCTCATTTTTTACCCATTTTGAATGCAGTAATTATAGCATATTCAAGGCCAATTACACCTTTCGATCAAAGTCGCAGGTATGACAGATTCTTAATAATTTAAGAAGTAAGCTGTTGAATATTTTGAAACTAATTTGACTGGAAAGTGTTGTGGCCTTAGGCAGCAACAGCTTCCAGTTAAGCAATTGCCTTGGGAAATGTCCATTTGCAGATCAAGAGAAGACTGTTTTGAAAATTTACCACTGGAATACCTGGCTCAATAGCGGAGCCAGTCATTCTAGTAGTAAATTTTCAAAACAGTCTTCTCTTGATCGGCAAAGGGACATTTTCTCTCTAAAAAAGAGGATTTTTTTTTAGCAGATTTGAGTGTTAAAGGCTAAATAAACAATATTATGCTCAATGACTTTGGCACATGTTTTCTGGAGCAAACTTAAATATTTTACAATATATATATATCTATATATATACAATATATATATATATATCTATATATATATATATATACTGAGCCAAAAACGGTTTAGCAACAGTGAAGTTTGGTTTGTTGTATTAAAACTATGCGCCCATTTATAACCAAATTTGCAGGCATGTTTCGTCATTGTAATGTCTCGCTGATCATGAAGAAATGCAGATCATTTCTTGCATTTCTCGGCCGCACGCTTACTGCATGTGAAAATGCATTTGTCATGCACTGGCCGACATTGGCGGGTAGCGAAGGCAAAAATTCAATATATTGTAAAAGCAGATAACGAACGTTAACAGAAAACGCTTAAAGGTTTACCCTACCGAACATGGGCCGCCGCCCAGGGCTACCTGAAAATCAGCGCCATGAAGCAATGGGAAGACTCGCTGCTGGGCAGAGCGTTCACGCTGTTGCTCGACATTTTCATGATCACGCCTCAACCATTTCCCGTTTCCGCCAACGTGAGCAGGAAACTGGACATGTTAATGACCGACCACGATCTGGCAGACCGAGAGCAACAACACCACGAGAAGACCGCTACTTAGTGACGTCATCACGACATCACAGGTTTGAGCCTGCGCCGCGGCTGTCCCATAATTTGCACACCGCTACCGGCACTACAGTGCATGCATAAACTGTGCGAAACAGACTCCATGATGCTGGACTGCATGCCCGTCGTCCACTTGTTGCTGTTCCGCTTACAGAGCGTCACATCGAGAATCGGTTTGCATGGGCAAGAACTAATCAGCGATGGCGTGCTCAACAATGGAGCCACGCTTTGTTCAGTGATGAGTCGAGGTTTTGTGTGGATGTGGCAGATGGTAGGCAACGAGTTTGGCGACGTTTAGGAGAACGGTATGATGCAGCCAACATCATTCAGCACGACAGATTCGGTGGCAGTAGTGTGTCATGGTGTGGGCTGGAATCCATGAAAATGGCAAAACAGATCTTATTGTGATTCGCGGAAATTTAATGGCTCAACGTTACTGTGAAGAAGTTGTCACCCCTGTTGTCATCCCTTTTATGCAGCATCATGCAGACTTTATGTTCCAGCAAGACAACGCGCGTCCTCATTCAGCTAGGGTCACCAGTGATTTCCTTGAGGCTAACAACGTTCCGGTGTTGGACTGGCCAGCGCGATCACCGGACCTGTCTCATATCGAACACGTGTGGGACATTCTTGGCTGTATGGTGCGTGAGAACCATCCACTCCTTCACAATGTGCGGGAGCTGGAAGCTGCACTGCTCCAGGAATGGGATGCGATTCCTCTTCGTGACATCAGGTGCTTAATTCGAAGCATGAGAAAGCGATGTCCGGCAGTGGTTAATGCGCGCGGAGGTCACAACCGGTATTGACAGCTTAGTGTCATTATTTAAATTGGACCCTTCCGTTGAATGATGCTGTGTTAAAGACGCGATTCTAGCATTACAGTAACAAGAGACTGTTGTTCAAATTGGAAAATGACCTATCAATTAAATAATATATTTGAATCAATTTATTGTTTTTGTTAAATAACATTTATACAGTAATATTCTCAGTGTTGCTAAACTTTTTTGGTTCAGTATATATATATATGAAGAGATTACATTAACATAGAAGAATGTCATAGACAGCAAATAGAATTGTTCTGAAAGCACTACAATGGACACCATCTCATGAAATAAAATGCAAGATGACATATGCCAACCTTTGTACAACATAAAAGGAACAGTTCTGTGGAATACTTTCACTGCGTCCTGTCAAATTAATTTCAAAATCTTCACAAACCTATCTGTACAGTTGCCAAGAGAACGAGATATTTGGCCTAAAATGATATCCTCCCTGCATTTTGTTTTCGTCAATGTTTAGCTAAATCACTTTGTGGCTAAGTGTAAAGAATTACATAAAAGAGTTACTCAGAATAAAGCTGTGAATACTGGACAAGTAAGCACTATATTTTAGAATGGTAAAATCCTTACATTGGTGATATCCTTTATAAAAACAAGAAAGCGAGAATTCATGTCCTAATACCGTCTTAATGTCAATGACCCACAATCTTAATTGGCTCATATTGACAAAACATTAGGCGCTTATCAAACTAAGAACCACAATTTCAAGAAGTTTTATCGTAGGCCGGTTGACACATAGATCAGTTGAATGTTTGTTGACAGGAACGTTCTCAAACTTCATAGGATGACAAAATTTGCATGACAAAGGTAATATTAGACTAGGTTGATCGGTCAATGACGCGTCATCGCAAATTCCCACATTCACCACTTTGAACTTTTGACACATCCTACAACTCACCCCCGGGGACGGAGCCAAATGTAAACATCCTTTTGCAGTCCTCAATCATATGGGTAACTCACATACCAAAGTTGGTTGAATTTCGTCCAATAGCGTCAGAAGAGTTGCATTACAATCAATTTCATGACATTTTGACCCCCATCCCACACACCCTGGGGGCAGGGTCAAATGTAAATGTCCACTCCACATTGATATGGGTAACTGACACTAAATTTCGTTGAATTCCATCAAACAGTGTCAGAGAGTTGCATTACAATCAATTTCATGAACTTTTGATCCCCTGGGGGGGGGGGGGGTGTGTGTGTGTGTGTCAAATGTAAATGTGCTCATCCACTCCACATTGATATGGGTAACTCACATACCAAATTTGGTTGAATTCTGTCCAATGGTTTCAGAGATGCGTTACAATCAATTTCTGCAAGATAAAATTTGACCTTTTGACCCCTTTGCTGCCCCGGCCTAAGGGCGGAGACAAATCTAAATGGCCTCTTGCACTCCACAGTCATAGGGGTAACTCAGATATCAAATTTGGTTGAGTTCCGTCTAATGATTTCAAAGGAGTTACATTACAATCAGTTTCATGACGTTATGAACCCCCCCCCCCCACACACACACACATACTCACCCCCGGGGTTGAGGTCAAATGTAAATATGCTCATGTACTCCATATTGATATTGATAACCGAGAGAGCATATTGGGTTCGGTGG
The DNA here is from genome assembly GCA_034401795.1 of Chaetoderma sp. LZ-2023a. Classification (NCBI taxonomy): domain Eukaryota; kingdom Metazoa; phylum Mollusca; class Caudofoveata; order Chaetodermatida; family Chaetodermatidae; genus Chaetoderma; species Chaetoderma sp. LZ-2023a. Next base: position 29,491,986 of record CM067369.1, read on the forward strand.
AAATGCATTACAATCAATTTCTGCAGGTTGAAATTTGATCTTTTAACCAGTCCCACCCCCACCCCCTAGAGTGGAGCCAAATCTAAATGGCCTCTTGCACTCCGCAATCATAGGGGTAATTCAGATATCATATTTGGTTGAGTTCTGTATAACGAGTTCAGAGGAGTTGCATCACAACTGACTTGACCTCTTGACCCCTGCCATGCCTGCCTGGAGGCGGAGCCAAATCTAAATATCGTTTTGTAAAGCGGTATCATATGGGTAACCAACATACCAAATTTGATTTAATTCCGCCCAATGGTTTGGGACGAAATAGCGTGACAGACAGATGGACAGACACACGGAAATGATTACAAGTCCCGTTTTTTTAAAACGTGGAGATAATAAATCCCTCATTACCTAGTTCACTGTATCACAGATTACTTGATATTTTTATAATTACAACATAAAATATCTGTTCAATATTGGTCATAACTTTGTGCTTCGCAGACGAGACAAAATGTTCTGACAAAGTTAGTGCATTCAAACAGAATCATTTATCTTGTTTTTTTATCTCATTTACCAGCCAACGAATAATTAGTCCACTATAATAATTAATGGACATTTTTTGGATACAAAACTGTTGATGACCAAATTACCCATTAGATGTCAGAATACAATATCATGTTTCGAAATATTGGAGATGAAAAATTGAACTCCCTCGATTGCCTGAATGGAAAGTTATGAGAACATCATGTATATTGACCTCCTCGTTTATGCTGGGGGATGAGTAGAAATCTGTGAAAACTATTCATGTTGCGCAGATACATATCAATACAAAAATGACCACATCATACAATGCTTAACCGTTAACACTTACCACACTGATGTACAAATTTTAACTTGTCAAATTAAATTAAAATATGAATTGGTGTTAATTTTTCAACAAGTAGACATCATCCACCAAACTTGTTGAAAATTGTATACTAGTTTCTGGGATATTGACAGAGTAAAGGATAGAATATTGACATCAGCGTGGCAAGGGTTGATCAAGAAAATAATAATTTGCATATTCAATGTCCATTTGCAGGCCAGTTTTAAAAAAAAGTTTACACTGGAATGGTTGGTTCGATTATCGGTCCAGCCATTCAATGGGTAAATTACAAACAAGAATCCCACAGGCCTTAACGCTCAACAAGATCACAAGCATTTGAAGTTATGATTCTTTAAATTCAATAGTAACATGACATAAAATATAAACTTTGAATTCAGTATACACGATATTTAGTAAAAAATCTTTCAAATTAATGATGAACGCTGACTACACAATCAAATCAAACCATAGGTTCCATCCAGCCAATAAAAGAATCCAATATGGTTATCAAACGCAAAATTTTGATTGGGCCATGACAACCATGTTTTATCACGGATCAAGGTCTCTTGAACAAATCTTAATCACCCTTAGGTGGTATCGATGAAATCTATCGAAACAGTTCCTAAGATGTCATCAGTTTTCAAGAACGAGATGACCGCCAGAAAAATGGACCAATCAAATTTATGAAAGGAAGTTCTGTCGCCAATCGCCAGAGGGTTGATTATGAACCAAATTTTGCTCAAATCCCCCAGGTGGTTCTTGAGAAGTCATTTAAAGCTGTTCCCAGTCATTTCCTATAGGGTTTCTGGAAGATATGAAACCATGAGCACACTTCTGGGCAAATTGCCAGATTTTTACCCAAAAACTGACCAATCAAAATTCTGAATATAAGTTTTGCAGTCCTTCTAAGCCAAGTGGTTACGGCGATGCATTCTGACAATTTCCGGTACAAACTTTTCATAAAATTAAGATTTTCAACGAAATCATTGCCCAATCAAAATTATGAATATATGTTCTGGAGACTAGCATCATACAATCTATCCAGCCAAATATCGTAGAAATCAACTAAGCGTTTAAGGAGATGAGCGTTGACAATTTCCAGAATTTCATAGAATCTAAGATTTTCATCCAAAAAATTGACCAATCAAAATTCTGAATATAAGGTCTAGAGCCTACTGTTATCGGGTCGTTCTAGCCTAATTTGGTTGAAATCTGTCAAGCGGCTAAGGAGATGCAGATAAAAAAATCACTCTCTTCAGAGCCAAAGTACAGGATAATTTTACTGATCTCCTGGGTGCGCTAATTTCAAAGCTTGCATTGTCATAAGACTTCTGTCTCCAAGATCATTCACGTAAAGTCCAGTTGACATCTGACCAGTACGTTAGTAGTAGCAACGGTATTTTTAACTGTTTACTGAAAATTGTACAAAATACATGATGGTCACGTAGCTAATCACGAGCCTACAAGTATAAGGTGCTTTAGTTTAAATCCTCCGTGAAGCTAAATTAATAACAAGCAGTTGGTTTTCAAAAGGGTATATTTGAATAGTAGTTTTAAACAAACTAATCAGGTTTCAAGATTAGAAATCTACCACTATAGACTACTGTTAAGTTCAAATTGATACAGCGATTCAATAGTAGTCTTAAAAGGTTTACTGAAAATTTGGAACAAATCCAAAATAACCTACCAGCAAATGGACCAATCCGGTGAGTGTATATAAGATTGGAAAGATTATCACCATATGGTAATCTAAGAAGTGCTTGATGGAAAGCATAAGTTCAATAGACAGAAGGCTTTACTGGACAGGATCACATGAGCGCAGTGGAAGTCCTTTTAAAATATTGATTGAAAACGCTTAAAAAGTTCAAAAAGATCATTAACCCTTTAATGACTAAATCTGATATAAAAAAAAATCAAAATATTTGCTTATTAAATGTCCATTTTCAGGCCAAGAGGACAATTTTTTAAAATTTACCACTGGAATGACTGGCTCGGTTATCAAGCCAGTCATTCTAGTGGTAAATTTTCAAAAATTGTCTTCTCTTGGCCTGAAAATGGACATTCCTTAAGACCACTACATAGGCTGGTTTTGGCCGGAGTCGTCAAGAGTGTTAAACAAAATTGAGTAGATATACCTCGTCAGAAGATGGTGATGGTATGCTAAGATAAGCACAACATATGACCAAAAGTAATGGATCTAACACTTTGTAACCAATCAAGCTTCTGGATCACTGCTGGGGCATTAAAACATACCGTACTAATATTTAATATGGGGAATATCTGCTGAAGAACTGGCCACCCCTTCCACCACCGCGCCTAATATTAGGTCGGCCCACTGACATTACGTCTTGCATCATCGCAGGATCAATATCACAAGTAAAATCAATTGGATGCTGCTGCTCATAGTTATCACGTTTATTTGAGTGCTCTTGGTCAAAACACACAGGAGGTAAATTAGCACCATAATGTGATGTAAAGTTCATTGGACCATCAAACGCATCACGCATTAGTGGCACATTGTTATTCATATCGTCAAATGTCTGTGAGGTATTTCTGTTTTGCGGGAAAAAATTTATGCCAGACCTATACACCGAAGAGACGCCTGAGATTTCCCTGCCCCGAGATTGTGAATTCGTCATTGTTTTCAGCATAGCCGGATCCACCCTGCCTGGCAGCGGATGACTCCATGCTTCTGCTATATGTGTTAGCAGTAGATTAGTAATACGACGATGAGCTGTCATATCCCAGTGAATCCCATCTTCGACCCGTCTGTGTAAATGATGACGCATATAATAATGTAGATCTAAAAGATCAAGATTAAAACGCAGTACAAGTTTATGAGCAAAATAGTTAGCCTCGAGTAAGTCTAAACGAAAACGATTGGTAAGCGCCTCTACATCTGGTATAATGACACCTCCACGAGCCATCTTTGAGATTGGAAGTGTAGTGTTCCAGATGAAGAGAGTATTGGCTGGCATAATCTCTGTGACATACTTGAATAGCTCTTCCATATTCGCCTTGTACTCGTCAATGCCTTTGGGACCATACCTGGTGACAAACAACACACATTTTGTTAGCCGCACTGACAGCAGTCAATGTAGGATGGACCATATCATTATAGCGTGCTATAATATTAAAAATCACAAGTTTTCATTGTTCGCCGATAGAGAACCCTCCTTCCCCAATCTCTCATGCTTACTAATTATAATATGGTAATAATTTCAGTCATATTTACAAGTTTACATATTATACAAATTCTTCATATTGTGTTTTCCAGACTTGGACTTTTGACAGCCACAAAAAATTAGCAATTCAGATTTCTGACTCAAGTTCTGACCTCTATTATTATGACTAATATTGTCCTGTCTGGTGAGGAGAAATCAGGACACTTATAGGATTACGTCGCGAATTCATTGACGAAGCTTCTTAGCTTTCTCGAACAATGTGCTTTAATTTGAATTTGACGCATAACCATATTCATGAACTGAATGGACCGTCCCAAGCTCATCCATCCATCATATGATGTCATAATCAACTACATGTGTAGGATGACATCATAATCATGATGTCATGAATGATTCGAAATAGTTCGTCCTTAGTGCTTAATAGTCCGACACATTGTACGAATTATATGTCTTTACCATTTAATAAACATTCTGTTGAATATTTTGACACTAATTTGACTGGACGCGGTTGCTACCATAGGGAGCTTACCTGTAGTTTTCTGGAAATTGATAGTCTGGGACTTCAGGGATCGATTGATCCCAACATGAGCGAGGTGTGGGTGGAGCCTAGCTAGTGATGGGCAGGGCATAGCTAACTGGAAAGGTCCATTATATTATCATGCATGGATCCGCTTGATGTATGTAAACATGTTTAGTCCATATTGTGTGAACTGAATAATAAATACATGCATAGTCTGTGGAGCTAAACTGAAAACTAAAGATATAGTCCGGGAGCCACAAGCTGATTTTTTGGTGAACCTGGATTTGTTGGAAAGTTTTTTTCTTTGCTGCATTTTGTAGTATGGGGGGTACCTCTTTATAATTTAGGGGTGACCATTCCCAGCCCTTGAACAATTTCAAATATTAACCCTTTTCTTCCCGTTTTCTAAAAAGAAACTAAATATGCTAATTTTTCCATTATTCCTTGTGAAGTACTCATACGAAAGGTATTAAATATACTTGTGGTAATGTATGTTCATAGGCGAGTTATTGTACAGTTTATTTTAATATAATTTTGAAAAAAATTAACCCTTTCCTGCCGATGCTTATTAACGCATTTGTCGAATTTTCTCATTCAAAGTCCGACTATTACATTAGGATAGGCCTACTTGAAAATACAAATTGTTTTAATTGTATACCTATAGATAGACATACATTATGTATCTCACTGTAATAGAACTAAATAAAAATAATAACCCTTTCCTGGCCACACAATAATTAGTAAACAAAAGCTTTAGCCAGAATATTATAATAATACATGGCCCGGGGTAATTTCAGAAAGTGTCAATTGAAGTAAATTGAAAATGCTTTTTCGCATTTTACGATGTCAAACTATTTTCTACATGGCCGTCTGCTATAATATCCTACGTTTGGACAAACTATGGCTATATTTTAAGATATGCTCAGCAATCAAATACACTGAATTCTCCCCCTGACCCCTCCATCTTCACCACGCCACTGTTGGTGCATATATACTTGATATCATTCTGAGTTTGTTTAAGCTCCTATATATTATGGAATCCGATCATGAAATGTGCTTCTTCAATTGGAAGTTCAGTTGTCAAATAAAGAGGGAAGCTTTAATCTCAACGACAGCTGTTCGAATAAGTAACATTATAAGATGTAGCAAGATATACGGTGATGAAAAACATTTTGAGCTTCAGAAATCGTTAGATCAGAACAGCGAACTAACTATTATATGTCACAAAACTTGTGTGTCTACATACACATCATCTAGACAAACTGATCGTTACAAACGTCAAACTGATGGAGAACCTGATTAAAAAATTCCACGAAAGGTCACAAGACGTTCATTGTCAAGAGATTCTGGTGAGGTGAGATATTCGATTTCCCGCAACACTGCTTTTTCTGTGGTGATACGTGTGATATTCAATGGGACAAAAAGAACCCATCCAGGTGGCGAACTGCATACTTATGTTGGGAAATTGACACAAAACAGTCTATCTTAGAACTCTGTGACAAGAGAAACGATGATGTCGCAGCGAGTGTTCGGCATCGTGTCGAGGGTGCTTTGAGTGATCTGCATGCGGCAGATGCTCGTTACCATGTTGACTGTCGACAGAGGTTTGCCTCATTCAGGTCACTAACTGCTGAAGGTGAAAATACTAAAAATTCAGATGACACCGATGAAGACATTCCTTTTCAGACTCTTGTTCAAATAGTTACAAATGACAGGTCGAGAATGTGGAATTCCGTAGAACTGTTTACAGCTTATGTAGAATGTGATGGAGACAAACTTTCCCATAAGACACTTGTGCAAAAACTCAAGGACAAATTCGGAGACGATCTTCTAGTGCTGTCGTCACCTGGCATAGTAAATATAATTGCATTTCGCAGCGTTGCATCAAGGACACTCCGCCTTGTGAATGATGAAGATGATCAATTAGAACTGATCGCAACAAGAGCCAGCAAACAGATTTTTAACAAAGTAAAAAACATTCGAATGGACAAGGATCATTATGATATCAGCATCAACAAAGATCTGGCAAAAGAATCAGCCAAGTGAATTTCTACTAAAGCTGTTAGCAAGTGTCTCTTAAACTAGACAATACATTACCAGCGTTGCTCATAGGTTCAATTGTCACAGGTCAGGCTACTAGTTTGCAGATTGATCTCGCAGTTAAAACTGGTGAATCTAAAAAGCTCATAATTGACATGTATACATATGGCGTTACATGTTCTTATACTGAATTCCGACGTTTCAAGGTCTGCTGCAAGAGCGGCTGTTGCAGATGTCAAAATGTCTGGCATATCAAATGCTGATAATGGTTTAGTGCAGGTTATTGTGGACAATTTTGATGCAGATTAAACGAAATCAAGGATTTCTTTTTTCACGAGAGAGTTGATACTTACCTCCCTAATACTTTTGATATTGCTAAATATTGGCTTTCACTCAATAAACACTCAGATTAAAACAGTTAGGTGCCCCTACTGGGCAGGGAGTCAGAGCGTAGTCTGGCGGATGCCAGCCCCACCACCGCGCATGCGCAGACTAGCACTTCCTCTGACTAATTTATTGGCTGATACACATGCAACTATAAAGAGCCTGAAGACCGAGCCTCTGTGGGGTGGAGAGGCCGGGTCCGTATCTAGGGAGGTAAGTATCAACTCTCTCGTGAAAAAAGAAATCCTTGATTTCGTTTATTTCACATCAAGAGTATACTTACCTCCCTAATACTTTTGATATTGCCAGAATTCGACAGTGAATTCGGCGGGAGGGAGGCGAGGTCAAAAGACCAGCTCATCCCTATACGCTTTTCTGCGTTTAAGGCACTTAAACTTCTGAAACTGTATGAAAAAACAGTCAGGATTTGACTAACCATCGGATAACACCCCCGATGTATGAGAGATGACCGAATGTCATATGCGCTCCCCCCCCCCCCTCCTTCCTGGGAGGAAGAGTCGAATGACCTCAATGTCCTATACGCTCTCTACGTACAAGTGCCATGTACTACAGGACAGAGACGAAAAGCTCCATTTTCGTATACTCTCAACAATGAACCACATAAATACACAAAACCATCATCATATAAATAACGGGTAACGTGACAAGACAATCAACAATGGACAACACATACACAAGACTGACCTTGTTGAAATGGCTGCTGACATCCTCTTCCCATTGGTGAAGATCGATGCAGTCCCAAATTAGTGGTTGTTTCCATAAATTAATTGTGAAATATATAAGCAATGAGGAAACCCCATCAAAAATATATATGCCTAGTTATTTTTTCAAAATCGACAAGGCGAGAGGATTAGAGGTGTCACGGAGATAATGGTCTGTAAAACTTGACTCACAGTGCCACTGAGCCACCGACATAATATCATCCACAGGGACCCCATTAAATAGGGCAGTGGATGTCACTACGCCGCGGACACTGTGAGCCTTGGCCACGTCAACCTGCTTCCCGGTGGCGGATTTATGGCAAAACTGAATGCATTCTACAATCCACCTGGAAATGGTGTCCTTAGAAGCCCTGCCATGGGGTTCAATATATGACAACCATAACGCTGACTGGTCGGTGCGCCACTCCGCCGTACGTTGTTTGTACCGGCGAAGCGCCCGGACAGGACACCATGCTTTAGAATTAGGATCATATCTAGTTAAAGCAGGCAAAATAATAGGTTGACCTGGATATTTCAACGACTGATTTTTAGCCAAGAAATTAATCCTAGGTAGCAGCTTAAGGCCTTCCCCTGAAACCACAAAACGGTCATCCTCGGCTGATAAGGCATGAATCTCACTCCTACGCCTAGCCGAGGCCGCAGCAATTAAAAACACAGTCTTCAGTGTTAATAGTTTCATCGAAATGGAACTAAGTGGTTCAAACGGCTTATCACCTAGTACTTGAAGCACTAGCGATAAACTCCAAGACGGAATCACCGGTGGATTCCTTGGTCTTAGATTGCCCATGCCTTTAATTAATACATTTAATGTATTCACTTCATCACTTCCCCTCTTAGCCAAGCAAGGAATAACAGACATTAAAGCTGACTTATAACCAGCAATAGAGTTAGGCTTGAGGCTATAGGCATCATAGAGGTGACAGAGGAAATCAGCTACTACCTGAATAGATGCATCCATTGGATCAATACATCTTTTTGAGCACCATTCTGCAAATCTGTTGATTTTATAATTATATGCTCTGGAGGTTGACCCCCTCCTGGCTTTGGCCATAAACATGGCTGCTTGCTCAGAAAAGCCCTCCTTAATTCTAGATTCCTTGACAACATCCACGCAGTCAATCTGAACATTGACGGATTGTTGTGAAGGGCCTTGCCCTGGAAGATAATATCGTCCATCAGAGGCAGAGGAACCGGATTGCAGACCAGAAGGTCCAGCAGATCCGTATACCATGATCGGCTTGGCCAATCCGGGGCGATCAGAAGCACTTGGCATTCCTCTTGTCTGATTTTCTGAAGAATTTTTGGAATCAGGATTGCTGGAGGGAATGCGTATGCATACATTCTCCCCCAGCTGATAGCTAACGCATCTGTTGCGAAAGCGCTTGGATCCGGAATCGGAGAGACGTACGTCGTCATCTTCGCATTCTTCTTCGTTGCGAACAAATCGATGTTGGGTTTCCCCCAATGGTCGAACAGACGATCCGCCACACATTGATTTAGTTGCCATTCCGTGGGTAAAACACTCATCCTTCGGCTCAATGAGTCTGCTAGCAGGTTTAACCTTCCCGGAATATGAACTGCTTTCAAGGTAATCTGGTGATCCAGACACCAACAAAGCAGTCTCCATGTCATCATACAGAGACTGGGCGACTTCGTTCCGCCCTGGCGGTTTATGTAAGTCACAACTGTTGAGTTGTCTGAACGAATAAGAACAATCTTGCCCTGAACTTTCTGTAAGAAATGTTCCAGGCCCAGGACTACTGCTCTTAGCTCCAGTAGATTTATATGTTCCTTTGACTGTTCCAGATTCCAAAGCCCTGATATCGTGGACTCTTCCAGGCAAGCTCCCCAGCCCTCCATCGATGCATCTGTATACACAGTCACCTGAGGGTGGGGAGGGGTTAGCATAACCCCCACCAAGAGATTCTCTGTGTCCAACCACCATTGCAGGTGATGAATCAGAGGCGCCAACACTGACACATTCGAGTCCAGCGAACCTGTACTCTGGGTCCATTGTGTCATGAGAAATAACTGGATCGGCCGCCTGCGTAAGGCGGCCTGAGGAATGACTGGTTCCAATGAAACCATCAACCCCAGCATTCTCAAGTAAACCCGTGCCAGGACATGACGACTGTCGCACACTGACTGAATTAATGAGATGAGTTTCTGAACTCTCTCCTGAGTAGGATAAACATATCCTGTCTCTAGATCGAAGAACATCCCCAGGTAAACAAACTTCTGGGATGGAGTCAGCTCTGATTTTGGGAAATTGATCATCCAGCCTAAGTCTGTGAGAGTTTTCAAAACAATCTCCAGACTGGCCGACAAACTTTCCCGGGTGTGCGCTTTCAACAGCCAGTCGTCTATGTACGTGTGGACTGCTATGCTTCTCCTGCGGAGGTATGCGGTGATCGCAAGAACCACACGGGTGAAAACCCGAGGAGCCGTGGAAATTCCGAAGGGTAGCACCCTGAATTCCCACTGTCTGCCCTGGAATGCAAATCTCAGGAAGCGACGGAAACTCCTGTGTATGGGGATGTGGAAATAAGCGTCCTTCAAATCTATCGACGCTGTCCACATTCCCCTCTCTAACCCCGCCAACACCGAGCGCACAGTCTCCATCTTGAAACTGGGCGTCTCTATGAACTTGTTCAATGGCTTGAGGTTGAGAATTGGTCTCCACCCTCCGGTGTTCTTTGTTACTAAGAACAGGGTTGAATAGAAGCCCGGACACCTCTGTGCCGGCTGAATAGCTCCTTTTTGTATGAGGGAATTTATTTCCTCCTCGATACACAACCTTTGATCTGGATCTCTCGGATTTGGAGTCCAGATCGGCACTAGAGACAGTCGCGATGGCGGGCCTGTCATCCAATCGGGATGATACCCGACTGAAAGCCATCGCAAGACTAAACGGTCCTGAGTTAACCGTTCCCACTCTTGCATGTGGTCGGCTAATCGGCCTCCCATCGGTCCACCTAGGGATAGAGGTGGACATAAGGAGTGCAAGAGCGGCACTGTCTCCTTTGCCAGAAACACCGGCGCGGTTCTCACCGCGGTAACCGTCCCATCAGGAACGATTACCCCGCCCAGATCCTCGCGCGCCACGACCAGCACCGCGCGCACCACGGTGCGCGGGCGGCTGCCTGGCTGACTGCGCCTGAGGAGCCTGCGCCCCCCTCGCTGCTGGCCGAATCGCACGCGGCCGAGGCCGGCGCTGCGATGGTGGTTGGCCTCTGACCTGGCCACTACCACCTCGAGCCTGCAGGGGACGATACGCAGGGGGTGCGGCGCGAACGTTGGCACGACGAAGCACCTCAAACTGTTCGCGCAGCGCCCTCTGGTTATTGACCAGAGTAACCGTCTCCTGGAGGTGTCTACATCCCTCACCTCCAAAGAGACCAGGACCTGTCATAGGCGTACGTAGTAGCCTATTGTAGAGGTCCTGGGACGGGCACAGATTATCCAAGGCAAAAGTGCGCCTTGCCCGGACACTCCTGGTCACCGCCCGCGTCATACAGTCCAGAGCCAGGTTGATACCATCCTGGATGGCTCGCTGGACTGTGACCGGACTTGGCTGGCGCGATGCGGATGCTGTTACTACCCCTTGTAACAGCTGGGAGACGTGGGACAGAGCGGCAATCGAAGCCCTCCCACTCTCCTCCGCATCACGCAACGCGGCATTTGCCGAACGCAACGCGTTCGAGCACAAGACTCCCGTGTCAGAACGGGAGCCTGGCCGCGCATCCTCACCCAAAGCCGCGCGGTCATCCACGCTCGGCTTTGGTACCACACCGTACCGCTGGTAGTCCAGGGGCACGATGCGGCAACGCCTGGCCACCTCGCGCGGGGCCTTAGCGAGACGTCCACTCGACTTAATGGACGTCTCCGCCGCCTCGAACATGTCAACGACATGCTCTGCCAGCGGCAGAGAAGGCATAGCGTTAGCAGTAGGCTTACCAGCTAACCACGGCCTGTGTTCACGCTGGCTAGCCGACTGCTCCACGGGCAGATCTGGTCTAACACTCACCAGCCACTGGCAAGCGTCAGACCAATCCTCCTCCGTGGCTAGTTGCGAGCGCTCTACAAGACGGGGGCCTTCGTCTTCCTCCTGAGCACAAGCAACAGAGCTTGACGGCGGATACGCTGATATCCCTGGCAAGCCAGGGAGAGCATGCGGGCCTGATAATACCGGCATGCTAATCTCACTGGTTTGACCAGGAGCAGGCGCCGTGGTAGAGCGCGGGGCATATACCGCCCCACCACGGCCCCGGCCAGCACCAGCTACACTCTCGGCAAGCCGAGGTATGCGGTACCGCTGGCCTTCAGCGCCCAGGGCCACAGTCTGAACCGTGGATTCTACCCCTGGGAGAGTAGAACCGTGGAAAAAGGCGCCTGTATTCCCCGCGAGGGGCGCACAAACGTCATATTCCATGGCCACGTCTTCAGACGGCGACCCTAACAGGTAATCATCATCCTCCTGGCCAGAAAGATTAGACTCCGGGTCAGCAAAGAGAGCTAACCCGGACTGGCCAGGGAAGGCGCCATACGAGGTACTGGCAGCCGCGGTGTGCGGATACCCCTGGACTGATGAGCAGCCCGCGGGTTCCAGCGACGACCGTCCACGGTCCCTATTGGGCGCGGCAATAAGCCTGCTGCCAGGGCCGTGGAACACCCCCTCTAATGGGGCCACCTCTGAATCTTCAAACAACGGAAGCGTACTAAGGAACGTTGATTCAGAGGTGGGGATTACCTGCTCCGAAGCAGATGATGAGGTCAATAAAGGATTTGGTCCAGGAAGCATGCCACGAAGCAACTCTGGAACCAAATCCTTGATTGTCCTCCTCATCTCTCCCAACATCTCGGTCCGGAAGGCCTCCATGTCCACCGCGGACGAGGCCTTCCTCTTACCCTTCTTACTTACGACCTCTTTTTTCAGCTTCTTTTTCTCCTCCTCCAACTTGTCCTTCGCCTGCAAGCACAAGAATTCGGACATTAGCTCGCCCCCCCAGTGCTTACATATCTCGCAATTAAGCAAGGGACCACAGGGGCTACACTGAAAACATAGATGAGGGCCAAACTTGTCCCTCAAAAATCGTCCACAGGACGCACAACCAGGTCTCTGAAAAAGGCCAAAGGACGAGGAGTATGAGCAAACTAGTTACGCTTAGAAACTAACCAACTCAAGAGAAGGAAATGATCATAAAGATCATAATTTTTATGAGAAACCAGCTTCGGACAACTTTAATTGTAATTAAAGAGCAAAGCTGATTATGACGTCATTAATCCTATGACAGGACAAAATCGATCCCAACAAACATCCCAGTGCAAGGACGAATTGTATCTTTAACCAGAACATGTGCAGAATGGACATTTCGACTACACAAGCATCAGATAAATACTGATAACAATGGCAAATAGTGTTAATTATCTCCCTTTCTCATATCAATAATTAATACCTGACACCTTGTCTAGACAAACCATCCAACCTGATGAACTGGAGAACTCCACCACTGAACGCCTCTTAACTCTCTCCACCTCAAGGGGAAGGAATTGGATCAAGAGGGCAAAGTGAGAAGACCTTTATAATAGGCCTCCAACTCACTGGGCATAGAATTTTTGGTTAGATAACCTAACAGTATTAGTAGGAAATGGAACCATGGTGGAGAGACACAAACCCTCTGCTGCTGTCATGTCCTTATTTCTCCTTCACACAGACCTGTGGACATAAACACAAAGAGAGATTAGTCTTGTATAGCACCTAGTTGAAAAAACCCAACTAATTAAGGCGCTTATCACGTTTAGCGAGAGTCCCGGAAACACATTACAACGGGACAAAACTCGCTAATTTTACTAGAAGTCACCTGATTTAAAGGTCCAAGGCCCTCCTGTGGCGAAGTCACTCTCTCAGCCATCTTTGTCAGGTGAAAACGTCTCTTAAATAGTCTTAAAAAGCTTTGAAAAGCGTAAAGAAAGATCCTATCATGAAAGCATGTGTTGTCTCTCAGCCAATAAATTAGCAAAGAGGAAGTGCTAGTCTGCGCATGCGCGGTGGTGGGGCTGGCATCCGCCAGACTACGCTCTGACTCCCTGCCCAGTAGGGGCACCTAACTGTTTTAATCTGAGTGTTTATTGAGTGAAAGCCAATATTTAGCAATATCAAAAGTATTAGGGAGGTAAGTATACTCTTGATGTGAAAATCGCCTCACAGAATGGGAAGCAGTCTACCCATTCCTTGGCTGTCCTCCTAACACAGGCACAGAGTACAGAAGAAGAAACTAGTGACATTGATAAAATAAAGCGAATCCATAAGGACGACATGTCTCAGGAGATTCCATATGATGTAAATATTTATAGGTACCATGAGTCCAAGCAGACGGCTATGCCCAGACGGCTATGCCAGAAGGAGCTCCAAACCCAGTTTTGTCTCTCAAATCTCTAGCTCATATCAAGCCATTGTAAAAAGGAGGGCATTGGAGATGGACTTTAGATTTTTGCAGGATGTTGTGAAGGAAGATTCTCCAGAGTTTCATGGCTACAACACCAGACTGAACAGAGAGCAAGGTCATAAAGTACAGTTCAAGACAAAGGCTGTATACGAAGCCCTTATTGACATGAAGCCATCTGACCCTGACACTATGCTGACAGCCATGATTAGGGCACAGGAACTAATGTTTGATACTGGTCAGAAGTTCACCATTCTAACCTGTGACCAATAACTCTACCGGGTTGAAGTACAAGTTCTATGAGCACATCCACAGAAATTCACAGAGATGTATTTACGACTTGGAGGAATGCATGCACTAATGAGTTTTGTGGGAACTATAGGTTCACTGATAGCTGAAAGTGGACTGTCGGATATTCTGACAGCGGTCCTTGGAGGCGTGCCCAAGATGTTCAGTGGAAAAAAGTTCCCCCAAAATGTACGTGCACTATGGATGGTTGCTGAGGAGGTTCTTCAGTCTTATAAATAGTGATCAGTTTGAGAGTATTGATGATCTGATGGAAGCCTTAGAGGAAAGAGCAAACCAAAGCAAGACAGTGAAACTCTGGGTTGAAGTCCTAGTTAAGCCAGTATTTCTAATGATGGCGTACATCAGGGCAGAATGTGAAGGAGAATGGCTCCTTCACCTTGTGACTTTCAGACAGATGCTGTCTTACTACTTTGCCGCCGGCCATGTGAACTATGCGCGATATGGCCTATACTACATCCGGTCAATGGGGAAACTCCCTCCCCATGTTCTGAGCCACTTCATGAATGGTGAACATGTGGGACGCCATATCCGTGATATTTGGAATGGGATCTGGAGTGATCATTTTATAGAATCTATATTTATGAGATATGGACATGGTAGCGGTGGAATCCTAGGAATAACACTCAAGGTAGAAGCTCTTAAGGTTTGGGCACTGAGTCACCATTTGTGTTGCAAGATTGATGCATGCTTGAATGAGATGGAGGAGGAAGGGAGTGTCTGTGGTAATCAAATCTACCACAAGGAGGAAACCAAGGGACGGATTGAAGCAGACGCCAAGGACAGAGCTGGAATACGCCAGAAGTTGGACACTTGTATCCACCCATTGGATCCAAAACAACACCCTGATGCAATAGTCAACATTAGCAGAGGCAAAACTGGTACACCCAACGTTAATGTGCATAAGGCAGTAAGCATTGGAGAGGCATTGCTGGTAGACTTTGAGAAAAGCTGGCCTGATGGTTTCTACAGCATCATATCAAAAAAGGTGACAACTCTGGCAGAGACAAAAAAGTCAGTACAAGTTGGCGACTCAAAAGTGTGTGACCTGAATGCATATAATCGAGGGTTATAGCTTTGTTGTCAAGTGATCGTGACATTGATATAAAAGATGTCATTTCTCATGAACTTGCTCCAGTACCGACTGCAAAGTTCACAGAGGATGGGATGCGGATTGTTTAAGGGCAAATCAGTGCTGAAAAGGACCTTACAAATGTAAGTGTCTAGCAGAAATTCTAGATTTGCAGATGTAACAGTTATTGATGGTTCAGCCCTTCTATGGACAATTCATTGGCCAACTGATGGTACAGTGGCAGATTATGTAGCAAATGTCAAGAAACGTGTAACTACATACCTGGCGGACAGTGATACCTATCTGGTGTTTGATAGCTACCATGACTTCAGTAAAGTCTGTCGCAAGGGACGGCAGGGAAACTGGCGTTAGTCGACCGCATCACCTGAATTTAAAGACAAGGCTACCTGCACAAAAGACTGTCTTGTTTTCCGTAGAGAATAAAAAACAACTGATTAGAATCATCTGTGATGAAGTAGTTCGAGACAGATTGTTTCACACCCATAGCACTATGAAACACAAGCTGGTAGTCACTGGAGAAGACCCATGTCCTGTTGAAATAGCTAATGAGGACATACGGGTTAGATATGATCTAGAGACATCCCACGAAGCTGACATAATTATTATGCAGCAGGTTTTAAAGTGTGCAAGTGAAGCTAGCAGACTGTCAGTAATATCAGATGACACAGATGTGTTTGTGCTCCTTGTGTATTACTATCGGAAACAAAACCTTAAATTGCCACTAAGCATGGAATCACCCAGTAACAGAGGGCAATTGTGGACATTAAACTGACAGTAGAAAAGCATGCTAACATTGTGAATGAACTCCTCCCGGCCCATGCTCTGTGTTGGATGTGACACAGTGGCATGCTACTTTGGAATAGGAAAGGGATCAGTTGTTAAAGCTCTGAAGTCTGTATATGATTTATCTGCAATCGGCAAGGTAGACGCACCTTTCACCGATGCCATGGAACAAGCTACTATTTTCATTTCTGCTTGTTATGGCATAAACCAAGGACATGTCAGAAACAAGATTATATGTGTGGGGTACAAAAAACGGCAAGGAACATACATCATCGCCAAAACTGTGTGCCATACCACCCACAACAGTGGAGGGCTCACTACCAGGCACTCTTGTGGTGAACTCTAGAATCGAATCGGCTGCCACTACTAGACCCAGGGGACTTCAGATGGAAGAGACATTGGTAACAAATCACTAACACCAACTACCATTTCCGGACGGCCACCCCAGATTATATTCTTGAAATGATCTGATGTGGCTGCCAAAGTACAATACCATGTAATTCTAGAAAGTGTAGTTGTCGGGTCAGTGGTCTACTGTGCACTATGTTCTGTACTTGTTACACTGTAGGGTGCTCGCGTGTTCAGTAGCATAAGTTTACATGTACCGAGAGTAATAACAAGATTTTTTATTTCCAAGCATCCTAGTGTGATATGGGGGGTGTTTGAAAATAGATTCAACAAATGCGTTAAAAGGTTAATAATTATAAAATTGTACACAAATGAACTGCACAATACCTACCTTATGAACAAACATTATCACAAGTAAATGTAATTCCTTCGGTATGAATACATTGAAAGAAATAGCATACAATCAGAATTTCTTAGTATTTTATGCAAAACATGGAGAAAAGGGTTAATATCTTGAGTTGTTCAGCCATTGAGAATACACAATAGAATGCACAATACCTAACCTATGAGCAAATATTACCACAAGTAAATTTAATGCCTTTGGTATGAATACTTAACAAGGAACAAGAGGCCCAAGGGGCCTGTGTCGCTCACCTGGAGCACCATCAATTTTTGTCAAAATTGTTGGTGGGTGGTTTAGCAGTCTTAAATGAGTTGGTGGACATTTTTGCAAGTGCAATATGGCCGCCAAACAGACTACATTTTGATTGGCCCACGGCGCCCATGTTTTTTTGATGGATCAAGTTCCCTTGCACAAATTTTAATGGCCCAAATTTTGGCGTGATCCATTCAGCGGTTCTGAAGGAGTCATTTTCGTGAAAACCAAGGTCATCCAAGATGGTCGTCGAGCCATTTGGTAAATCAAGTCCGCTTGAACAAACTTGGGTTACCTCGTGGCCTAGATGAAGATTCTGCAAGTGGGTTCGGAGAAGATTTATAAAGACATTTCCTGAAATTGGCCGAAATCCAAAATGGCCGCTGGGCAAATTGGCTAATCGGGTTCATTTTAACCAACTTGGATCCTTATGCCCTAAGGATGCTTCCTGCCAAATATAATTGAAATCGGCCTGGTAGTTCTTGAGAAGACATTTTAAATTTCCCATTGCTTAAACATGGGAGCTTTTGACGAGAAAATTATGCAAGATGGCCGCCAAACCGTTTATCCGACAGTTTCAAAAATTGCAAATTTGAGCTCAGAATACCCAAAAACATATATAGAACCAATTTTGGCCTCAAAATCCATCAAATAAAAAAACCCAATATGTCCGCCAAACACGCTACATTTTGATTGGCCCACAGCGGACATGTTTTTTGACGGAGCAACTTCCCTTGAACAAACTTTATTGGCACTTAGTCCCTAATCATATCTCCCAAATTTTGTCCTGATCCATTCAGCGGTTCTGGAGAAGTTGTTTTCAGGAAAACTAGGTCATCCAAGATGGCTGCTAAACCATTAAGTCAATCAAGTTGTCTTGAACAAACTTGGCTTACCTCTTTGCCTAGATGAGGTTTCATAAGTTTTGAATCGATTCCCCAAGCCGTTTCGGAGAACACGATTTTTAAAGACATTTCTAAAAAATCTGCCAAAATCAAAGATGGCCACCGGCCAAACTGGCCGATTGGCTTCGTTTGAACAAAATGGAATTTCTATGCCATAAGGATGCTTCCTGCCAAATATAATTGAAATCGGCCCAGTAGTTCTCGAGAAGATATTTTAAATTTCCCATTGCTTTAGTATGGGAGCTTTTGGCGGGAAAATGATCCAAGATGGCCGCCAAACCGTTTATCTGAGTTTCGAAAATTGCAGAATATCCAAAAAAACCTACATAAAATGAATTTCGGCCTCAAAATCAATCAAATAAAAAAAACCAATATGGCCGCCAAATATGCTATATTTTGATTGGCCCACGGTGGCCATGTTTTTTGACGGATCAACTTCTCTTGAACAAACTTTAATGGCCCTTAGGCCCTAATCATATCTGCCAAATTTCGGCCCGATCCCTTCAGCGCTTCTGGAGAATAAGTAATTTTCACTTCAACTAGGTCAACCAAGATGGCCGCCAAACCATTTGACCAATCAAGTTCCCGTACCATAAATCATACTCCTTGAGGTTTGCATTAATCCCCCAAGCCGTTTCGGAGATTTTTAAAGACGTTTCCTAAAATCGGCCTAAATCCAAGATGGCTGCCGGACAAATTGGCCGATCGGGTTCATTTGAACAAACTTAGATCGCTATGCCCTATGAATGCTTCCTCCCAAATATAATTGAAATCGGCCCAGTGGTTCTTGAGAAGTCGTTTAAAGAATTCCCCATTGCTTTACTATGGTCCCATTGCTTTACTATGGGAGCCTTTGGCGGGAAAACAAACCAAGATGGCAGCCAAAGCGTTTATCCGACAGTCTTGAAAGTGGCATATTTAAACTCCCCACACTGATAAGCATATATAAAGCAATTTTCGCCATCAAAATACATCAAATACAAAAAAGCCAATATGATCTAGAGACGCTGAATTTTGATTGGTTGATGGCGGCCATGTTTTTTAACGAACAAACTTCCCTTGAACAAACTTGAAAGGCGCTTGGTCCCTAAGCATATTTACAAAATTTCAGCTCTATCCCTTCAGCGGTTCGGGAGAAGTCGTTTTCGCAAAAACTAGGCCATCCATGATGGCTGCCAAGCAAATTGGCCAATCAGGTTGCCGTGAACAAACTTGGGTCTACCACTGCCACAGATGATGTGTTATGAGGTTTGAATCAATTCCTCCAGCGGTTTCGGAGAATAAGATTTTTTAGTGTTTCTAAAAATCAGTCATTTTGGCCGATGGCCATCTTGGATTTTGACCGATCCGCTTCGTTTGAACAAACTTAGATCTCTATGCCCTATGAATGCTTCCTCCAAAATATAATTGAAATTGGCCTGGTGATTCTTGAGAAGAAGTCGTTTAAAGAATTCCCCATTGCTTTACTATGGGCCCATTGCTTTACTATGGGAGCCTATGGCGGGAAAACAAACCAAGATGGCAGCCAAACCGTTTATCCGATAGTCTCGAAAGTGGTATATTTCAACTCGTCACACTGATAAGCATATATATATAAAGCAATTTTCACCATCAAAATACATTAAATACAAAAAAGCCAATATGACCAACAAACGCTAAATATTGATTGGTTGATGGTGGCCATGTTTTTAAGGTACGAACTTCCCTTGAACAAACTTGAATGGACCGTGGTCCCTAAGCATATTTAGCAAATTTCAGACCTATCCCTTCAGCGGTTCGGGAGAAGAAGTCATTTTCGCGAAAACTAGGTCATCCAAAATGGCTGCCAGGCAAATAGGCCAATCAGGTTGCCTTGAACAAACTTGGGTCTACCGTTGCAATAGATGATGTGTTATGAGTTTTGAATCAATTCCTCCACCGGTTTCGGAGATTTTTTTAAAGGGTTTCTAAAAATCGGCTATTTTGGCTGACGGCCATCTTGGATTTTGGCCGATCGGCTTCATTTGAACAAACTTGAATCTCTATGCCCGAGGGATGCTTCCTGCCAAATATAATTGAAATCGGCCCAGTGGTTCTTGAGAAGTTGTTTTAAAGGAAAAGTTGACGGACGGACACACGACGGATGGTCGCCACGACATAAGCTCACTTGGCCTTTCAGGCCAGGTGAGCTAATAATGGAAAAATTGGCATTTTTAGGTTTTTTTCCGCAAAACCGGAATAAAAGGGTTAAAATCTGAAATTGCTCAAGGGCTGGGAATGGTCACCCCCCTAAATTATGAAGAGGTACCCCCATACTACAAAATGCAGCAAAGAAAAAAACTTTATCCGGCAAATCCAGGTTCGACCCCTTGGCTCCCGGACTAACAGCTTTATAACAGGATCCAAATGAGCATGACTTCTGACCACCCGACGGCAATGTCGTTGTGCTGCAGCCATTTGATATATGCAAGCATAATGATATGTCCAAGCTTAGGCCCAATAGGGTGAGCCTACCCAATCTGTGGTTCCAGGTAAACTGAAAGAATATAATATGCAAGGTTCAAGTAATATCAACCTTTAATCTCAATGCCATTGTGATGCACCTGGCACTTAAGTGTCCAAATTTAGTCCCAAAGGGTTGAACCAATTCTGAGATATGAGACGATATGAATGGAGCTAAACCAATAAATGACCAATTCTGGTCACATGTCCCGAGACCTAGGCATTTTAGTACAATTCTAATTTAATTAATTCAAATATTTTACTATTTTTAAGAAATCAAGGGGGATTACTCTGAGGATTACAGCCAAATTTTGGCCAAACAATCCCAAGTCATGGTCTCATCCGGAGGGATGTATTTCCATAATTTTACCTAGGCTAAGTGAAGCTATCGAGCGTAAACCAGTGCACGGATGGATGGGGTCCCTGTTAGGCTTGCATGATTTTTCGATATAATAGTGAAGTTTGATTTATTTTTTAAATCGCGATTTTTACAATGTAATTGAGGAAAAATCGGAAAAATGTCCTGTTTGTTTAAAATCTGAAGTGTGTACATTTCTGTCGCATATTATCAGTACATGAGTACAATTATAATCGATTCACGCCTGTGTTCATTGTGTTTATATCCCACTGTGCCATGCCCGTGTCGAAGAATTACTAATCACAACACAAAAACACTACGATAAACAAGCTAACAATAGCCAGGTAACACCTTTGTCATTGAGAAAACCAACCGTTACTCCGTCGAATCGCCATATAATTTTCTTTCTTTCGCTGCAGACCCTGAGTCTGTCTTGAAATACCAAGCATATACTTACTGTTAGGCAATAATCAGTGAACATAATTATTTTTAATTCTAGAGTTAGCAATTTCAGGCGGTGTAATAATTTTTCCTTTTTGATTTGGTTGTCATGCCTAATTAAAGAAAATAAAGCAACAGCATTCCAGATTGTTGTATTTCGAACTGTGTTTGATTACTTGATTACTCTTAAATATAAATCGTACATTCTGAAAGCAAAAATAAACTGCACTATAGGATGAATTTACGGTCACTTTTGTAGCTACTCAAAGATACCGTCCTATGTATGTGAATTGCGCAGTATCTCCCCAGGTACTAATATTAGCGTCTTTCGCACTACTCAGGTCATGACCTAAACTCGTCCTACAAAGGGAGGCTACAAGCGGAAGCTGACACATCACCTGATTTTTATTTTCTCTCGATATTTTATGTCAAATTTTGATGAAATAAACGATGTTTATTAAACTAGACGCAATATTTAGGCACGCAGTCCCAATTAATAATTTCAGCCCCGCGACGATAGATATAAGGTATACATTAACATAGATGTAGGATGGCAAGAATTTGTCGCATGAAATTGCGTTCTAATTTCGTACTATTTTTGCATCATTTATTTCAACTTTTTCTAGAAATTCCAAGTCCCAGTTTTCGTGACTTGTCACATTACCAAGGTTTATACTTTTGGGAATTTGGACCTATGATTTAATCCAAAATCGTGATTTTTTTTACAAAATCGATCGCGATGTTTCAAAGCAAAAATCGTGCAAGCCTAGTCCCTGTCCAGTACATCAGCAGATTAAAAACCTAACCATAAACAATGGAGTGCTATACTCTTATACTAAGCAGACTTGGGGTCAATTACATCTCAATGTACGTAATTACAATTACATCTAATTATAATTATATTGCAAAAAGCCAATTACAATTACTTTGGCTCAATTGCACATTTCCTATTACAATTGGCTCAAGGTGCCTGTATCGCTCACATGGAACATAAGCATTTCAACTAGAAAGGCCATCCCCTATAACTAGAACAGGTTAATAACTACATATTGAAGACAGTAGTTTTGTTCTTTAGCCTGACGCTTGATTACAATTTGTGTAATCTGGAAAGTCTGAATGGTCTTGGCTTGATTTGTGGGGGGCTTTTTATACCCTTATTGGCGGCCTTTAGTGGGCAGCGTTGTGGGTATGCGCATGTGATTGCGCAATGGAAGGGTGGGTGGGTGGTCCGGCGGCTTGGCAGCTTTTTTTGTTTTTGGCACCCTGGCAGCTCTTATGGTGGCCGGTTGGTGGGGGTAACCTATGTGGTTATAAATCAGTGTGGTGGCGGTTCTATGGTCTGTGGGAGTATGTGGTTATTTTTGGGGTATTTTGAGTTTCTTGTGGCAGGTGGGCATAAGACCATTAGGGGGTTAGGGGTTAATGTCCTCAGTTTGGTTACTTGAAGGCATGATTCAAACTTTACGGCGTTTCGTTCATGAAATTTTGAACTCATCAGAGGCAATAGTGCCTTTTGTGGTTTGTTTCATATATATTTTGCATGGTGTATGCATGTGCGTGTGTGTATACGTGATGGCTTGGCAGAAGGCGAACGGTGCATGGCATAGACTATGGAGAATAACAGTATTACTATATTTGCATAGCATATAATTCAAGATGTTATGATAGGGCCTATGGCGCCCATATGCAAACGATGTACAGAAGTGAAGATATGAAATGGCGTACTTGAACAATTTGAATAAAATAAAATTGTAAATTAAAACTTGAAAAATTTGTCTTGTTGTTTACATATAGAAGGTCCTTCTTATGGCAGAGAGAATCAACACAACACAGTTCAGAAAGTCCGAAAAAATCTTCAATCTAGTTCAAATGTTGGTTATAGGTCTCTCGGATTTTTGTTATCCGGCACATGGATACTGTGCAAGTCTATATGTGCTAGTACCCATTTGCTACAGTCTGTTCCTGTTCCATTCGCTAGGTACAATTTGAGAACTATGTAGCATCTGTGACAGTTGATGTTAAACTGGTCATCACAGATGCCGCCTTTCACTTTGCTTTAAAATGGATGGATCCAGGTAGATTACAGGAAGCGCAGACCCACTTTTCTTGCAGATGCGACACACGTGTCTGGCCATGTTTGTTCTAATGAAGTTGTGTGGCTGTTGGAGGTGTTTATGACGTCAGCCACCTCGGTTGACAGGGACGTCATAAAGGGTCAGTTTATAGAGGGAAACCACTGTGGTCAATGAAAAGGTATGAAAATGGCTTGGACTCACCGGGCTCTAAAAGGATAACAACAACATATGTGGATGTCGAGTTGGGACCCAAGACCCACAAGAAAAGGTGTGTCCTCACCCTGCTGTGTTTATTCCTGTTGGTTCCATGGTGTGGAGTTGGTGAATCCAATGGGATTCTTTGGATCTCCTCCATGGTGTTGATTCTGGGTCTGCCGGGTCGGAGAAGAGTACCTGTATAATGCAGTGACTCATATGGGCTTTTGTATGCTTGCGTTTATTGAAGTGAAATGAGACAGATATGTCATAACTTTATTTTTTGTCGAGATTAGCTACATTGTGTATGGATCTACGGTATTCTTGTATCCTTGTTTTGAATTGCCTCAGTCTCTCCCACATATGGTTTGTCGCAGTTTGCAATTTAGCAGGTAGACTACGTTGCGTGTCTGACAGTTGCCTATGATTTTGCATCTACAGGATAAGCCAGTGTGGTAGCTTTTGAAGAACCTCGTTTTCTCCATGTTGTTGCAGATGATGCAATTTTTGGTAGTGCATTCTATGAAGGGGTTGCAGTGTTGGCGTACAGTATCGATGGGGTCTGGTAGTCTGGCCTGGACTGTGTGATCCTTGAGTTTTATTCCTCCGATAACCGGATATTGGTTTCTCTGGAGATGCATTCCTGCATCTATGGCTGGCTTGAAGGATGGGCCAGTATTTGTTTCACTTTTTTGAGAAGTGTACCCAAGCATGTGAATTCACAGACGAAGATTGGCGGCGTTGCTGTTGTGCCTGTCTATAGGGCTCTCTCCTGTAACTTGGGGCAGTGTTGCTCCTTGCTATGGAGGAGCCCTGGACCCTATGGGTGCGAGGCCATTACCTTGGTGTGCGGGTTCTAGGGCTGCTAGGGTGTTGGCACTCTTCGTGTCTTGCCTCAGTGGTGGCTATGGCATTCTGTGCTTCTCATGTGACGGTGGCACTGGTTGCTTTAGTGGCCGTTTTGTAGCCCTTGGTTTCATGGTACACTACTGCCAGTTTGATGGCAATGTGCGGTGCTAATAGTTTAGTCAATTTGTGACTAACATCTGAGTGGAGATTGTTCCACTCAGCCATGAAGACTGAATCTGTATCTTCTGGTTTCGGCGGAACTGATGCCAACAGCATAGGGTGGATAGATTTCTTGTTCACCGTGTCTTGGAGCTTCTCGTGTTGGTACTCCAACCTGGATTCCTTACATGAGGAATTGCGCCATAGATTGTATGCGCTCATATGTTAGCTCAGGATCCCTGGTCTGGTGTGACCAGGGGAATTTCCAGGCAGTTTTCGGTGGCTTGTAGAAGGGAGGGGTTCCTTGGGCTCCTCTATCACTCAAAATACCCAAAAAAAGATCCACATACTCCCACAGACCACAGAACTGCCACCACCCTGATTTATAACAACATAGGTTACCCCACCAACCAGAACTCAACCGGCCACCATAAGCGCTGTCAGGTTGCCAAAACCGAAAAAAGCCACCAAAATGCCAGACCACCTACCCACCCTTCCATTGCGCATACACATGCGCATACCCACAAAGCCGCCCACTAAAGGCTGCCAACACCAGGCCACCAATAAGGGTATAAACGGTGCCCACAAATCAAGCCAACACCATTCAGACTTTCCGGATTATACAAATCGTAATCAAGCGTCAGGCTAAAGAACAAAACTACTGTCTTCAATACGTAGTTATTAACCTGTTGAACGATTGCTATGAACACTGCTAGTGAAAACATGAAAGTACCAGAGGTTGAGGTAGTCATGCCCTCCATTAAGGGCTAACTATTGACTCAATCGACATTGAACTACTGAGGGAGTCTTCCAAGACTGATGTCACCAACATGAGACCAGTGACGCCGCCAAGGCCGCTGGTTCCAGCCCAGTGGACCCGCAGATCTCAGGGTCCCTCTACGGGACAGAAAATGTAGAAGGATAGAGGTGCCCAAGTAAGCCGTTCCTTCTACAAGCCGCCGAAAACTGCCTGGAAATGCCCCTGGTCAGACAAGACCAGGGATCCCGAGCGAACATATGAGCGCATACAATCTATGGCGCAATTCCTCATGTAAGGAATCCAGGTTGGAGTACCAACATGAGAAGCTCCAAGACATGTTGAACAAGAAATCTATCCCGACTATGCTGTTGGCATCAGTTACGCCGAAACCAGAAGATACAGATTCAGTCTTCATGGCTGAGTGGAACAATCTCCACTCAGATGTTAGTCACAAATTGACTAAACTATTAGCACCGCACATTGCCATCAAACTGGCAGTAGTGTATCATGAAACCAAGGGCTACAAAACGGCCTTCACTAAAGCAACCAGTGCCACCGTCACACGAGCCACCACTGAGGCAAGACACGAAGAGCGCCAACGCCCTAGCAGCCCTAGAATCCGCAGACCAATTCATGTCCTCGCACCCAGAGGGGCCAGGGCTCCTCCATAGCAAGGGGCAACACTGCCCCAAGTTACAG
Source organism: Chaetoderma sp. LZ-2023a (assembly GCA_034401795.1). Taxonomy (NCBI): domain Eukaryota; kingdom Metazoa; phylum Mollusca; class Caudofoveata; order Chaetodermatida; family Chaetodermatidae; genus Chaetoderma; species Chaetoderma sp. LZ-2023a. Next base: position 29,518,261 of record CM067369.1, read on the forward strand.
GAGAGAGCACTATAGGCACGCACAACAGCAACGCCGCCAATCTTCGTCTGAGAATTCACACGCATGGGTACGCTTCTCAAGTGATAAACAAATACTGGCCCATTCTTTAAGCCAGCCAGAGATGCAGGGATGCATCTCCCGAGAAACCAATATCCGGTTATCGGAGGAATAAAACTATCAAGGATCACATAGTCCAGGCCAGACCCCATCGATACTGTACGCCCACACCGCAACCCCTTCATAGAATGCACTACCAAAAATTGCATCATCTGCAACAACATGGAGAAAACGAGGTTCTTCAAAAGCTACCACACTGGCTTATCCTATAGATGCAAAATCATTGGCAACTGTTAGACACGCAATATAGTCTACCTGCTAAATTGCAAACTGCCACAAACCATATGTGGGAGAGACTTTGAGGCAATTCAAAACAAGGATACAAGCATACCTTAGATCCATAACTAATCTCAACAAAAAAGAAAGTTATGACATATCTGTCTCATGTCACTTCAATAAACGCAAGCATACAAAAGCCCACATGAGTCACTGCATTATACAGGTACTCTCCTCCGACCCCGCAGACCCAGAATCAACACCATGGAGGAGATCCAAAAATCCCATTGGATTCACCAACTCGACACCATGGAACCAACAGGAATAAACCTAGCAGGACACACCTTTTCCTGTGGGTCTTGGGTCCCAACTAGACATCCCCATAGGTTGTTATTATCCCCCTATAAGTAGAACCCTAGCCAGCAATTACAACAAGAGCAAGGATGAGTCCTAACAAAAAATTAGGCTAAAATCTGTCCATAGGTTCTTGAAGACATTTTTAAACTTCATATTTCTTTACTATGGGAGCTTTTAACAGGAAAAATAATCTAAGATGGCCACCAATTCATTTATCCAAGATGATGTTTCATGAGTTTTGAATGGATACACCAAGCTGTTTCTGAAATATTTAACTATGTTTGTAAAGTCTACCAAAATCCAAGATGGTATTGTTTGAAAAACCTCGATCTCTATGCTATAAGGATGCTTCCTGCCAAATATAACTGAAATCGGCCCAGTGGCTCTCGAGAAGACATTTTAAATTTGGTTTTGGCTGGAAAGAGGTCCAAGATGGCCACCAAACTGTTTATCCGACAGTTTGAATGTGGCAAATTTGAAATCAGCATATCCAAAAACACACAAAACCAATTTCGGCTTCACATCCACCAAATAAAAAAATCTAAAATGGGCTAACAGGCAACAATTTAATTGGTCGATGGCCGTCATGTTTTTAATGTACTAACTTCCGTTGAACTAACTAGAATGACCCGTAGTCCCTAATCATACTTCCAACATTTCGACCAGATCCTTAGTGCTACGGGAAGTCGTTTTGGTGAAAACTAGGTCATCCAAGATGGCTGCAGACGCATTTGGCCAATCAAGTTCCCTTGAAAAAACTTGACTCAGCCCGTGGTCTATTAGTTTTGAATTCAAGCAGTTTCGAAGATTTTTAAAGATGTTTCTAAAAATAGACTAAAATCCAAGATTGATGCTCGCCAAATTGTCTTTGTTTCCCATAAATAATTGAAATCGACCCAGTGGTTCTTGACAAGTCGATTAAAGAAAAAGTTCACGGTATAAGCTCACTTGGCCTTTCCGGTCAGGTTTAAGCTAAAAATCAGAGATGGGAGGCAGTTAAATTGGCCAATATTCTTCGCTTGAACATCTTGAATCCCTATGCTCCAAGAATGTTTTGTACAAAATTTGGTCAAAATAGCTACAGTCATATCCCATAGTCCATCATACCTGAAGTATTAAGGTATCCCATAATTCATCTTACCGTGAAATATCCCATAAGCAGGAATTCATGATGACGATATCTGGCTCAGGACCATCGCCGGTAAAGATTTCTCTCAGGATAGATCTCACATAAATATTGTAGCACTTAGTCACAAAATAGAAGCGAACAAAGAAATATTCGCTAAGGTACTGGCGCACCTCTCGATAAATAATTCCATTCGTCATCTCTCCCTTGGTTCCTCCAGCAAGAAGTTCATCACTTCTAAACGTCTTTTCTCCCTGGAGACAAAAATAGTCCAATAATGAGTAATGTTTATTTTCATACCAAGTTCAACATGATCGTCATATTTGACCTTATTTAAGCATTGAATTTGTTCAAGAAAAGTTGAATTTTTTCAAAGAAAATGTCAATTTGCAGACTAAGAGAAGACTATTTTTTAAAGTTTAGCACTGGAATGACTGGCTCGGTTATCAAGCCAGTCATTCCAGTGGTAAATTTTCAAAAATAGTCTTCTCTTGGTCTGCAAATTGACATTTCTTAACACCACCGTAGAAGCTGTTTTTGGCTGATATGAGTGTTAAAGGGTTAATTACAAAATCATTTGGTGACATTTTCATGTCCCTCAAGGACAACCATATAACCAAGTTTAAAAACCCACAGAACTTGTTCCAGTGTCATCGAAACCGACCTTAGAATCATCACATTGATTCCTAGCAGTGAGTACAGGCAACGACATATCAAAGTGAAGTTTCAATGTGGTTAACCAATCCCGAAATAAGCTGAGAAGCTGTGCTAAACATAAGACCTTAACACTGAATAAATGGCCCAAGGACCATAGTGCTCACATGGCTGATGAGGAACATGTTTACAATAATTAATACACAACAGAAATTGGGCAAGCATAACTTTCCATAGACGGTTACCAATGGAGCCAATTGTCATTATCATTATACACCGTGAATACAAAATTATTGGTGTCCTTGACATTATTTGACCAATGGAACTGTACCATTGGTCAATGGGGGCAGCCATCCTTGATACTATTGACCAAGGGTTCAAGTCTCCCAACACAGACATCTATCAAGGGGGGAATGAAAATCGTAAAACATTTTGATGAAAAAATGCAAGAATATTGGCATGCTTGATATTATAGACCAACGGAAAAGGTACCATTGATTAATGGGACAGTCAAACGATTAATGTGTACTAAAGGAACATGTCTGCCAAATCTGGTTTTAAACCATTAAAAACTGACGAAACGTGCTACAGATGTATTTTCACTATAGGTTTCAATACTTAAACACCTTAAAGAACCAGAGTTATAGCCCTTGTTTCAAGTCATGGCCTCTTCATAATGGACCTTTCCATTTTTAGCTATGCCCTGCCCATCACTAGCTAAGCTCCACCCACACCTCGCCGTGTTTGGATTGATCGATCCCCGAATGCCCTAGCTATCAATTTCCTGAAAACTATACAGGGAAGCTGTTGAATATTTTGTAACTAATTAGACAGGGCGCTGTTGCTGCCATAGGCAGCAACAGCGCCCAGTCAAATTAGTTTCAAAATATTCAACAGAATATTTATTAAATAGTAAAAGCAAACAATTTGTACAACAGCCCATAGACCGTCATCAAATATGCGTTCGTGACGTACTTATCGACGTCATTCATTATGATGTCATTGTACACACCACGCAGTTCATTATGACGTCATATGATGGGTGGGTACTCTGGAAAGGTGAATTACAGTACAAACAAATATTGCCTGAAGGAGCATCTGGCAAATTTGATGAACACCAAATGTATTTTCCATATAGTGTTCAATTCAATAGTTTAAATAAACTAGAGCTATGGCCCTTGTTTAAAGGTGTGACCTCTTTATATTCATAGTTCAAATAGATACCGGTATTTGACTGAAGGAAAATATCTGCGAAATCTGGTTTTGATCCATCAACAATTGACAAAACAAATGTATTTTCCCCATAGGGTACAATACTTAAAATTATCTTAATGAACCAGAGTTATGGCCCTTGTTTAAACACGTGGCCTCTATATCATAGTTCAATTAGATATTGCTTTAACATATCTGCAAAATTTGGTTTTAATCCATCGATACATGATGAAATGTGCCATAAACATATTTTCCCCGAAGCAGGGAACACTGCCTAAGGCTGTAACTCTGCTATTTGTGGGTGTGGCATCATATTTATAGCACTAATAGATATTGCCTAAAGGAACATATATGTCAAATTCGGTTTTAATCCATCAACAAATGGCGAAACGTGCCACAATTTGTTGACAGACAGATGGCCGACAAATCTTTTTGTTACTTTGACCTTGTGACCTCAACTTAATCATGCTGATTACAAACAGTATAGGCAAATGCTGTATCAAAGCTTAGTTCCAATAGGCATAACCAATTCTGAAATATAACTTGTAACATGCAATCCATTGACTCACTCGACACGCATTTACACAATGTACTGTTCAAAATCAGCTGACGCTCAGCTTTTATTGGAGACATTCCTGCCAGCACAGACAATAGGTTCACATAATGGCGATGACAACATAAACCTAGTATGGCATCTACATGTCTAATTCATGAATACCTTTCTTCCCTCAATCATATGACGTCATAAGCAACTATGAGATGTGTATGAATGATTCGAAATAGTCTGTCTTTAGTGCTTAATAGTCCGACACGGTGTACAAATTGTATGTCTTTACTAGGCAGCAACAGCACCCAGTCAAATTAGTTTCAAAATATTCAACAGGTTTCCCTGAATAGTTTTCTGGTAATTGAGTCAAGAAGTTAAAGGGATCGATCGATCCCAACACGAGGGCGGTGTGGGCAGAGATTAACTAGGGATGGGAGTGGCATAGCTAAAACAGTTAAGGTCCATTAATTAAAGTACCCATAAACTAACTAAGTTCAAGGCCCAGAACAACTATAAAACATGTATATAATATAAGCCAATAAGCATTGTTATCAAAATATTCAACAATAAATCATTAGCTAACATGAACAATCAGAAATTGCAGTTTCTATCTCTTTGTAACAAACATTCCGATAATATCAGTTGTAGTATTCAGGTTCTTTTAGCTGAACTATGGCCAAAGTCTCGAAATCCTCTTGCATGTCAAATCGGATCTGTAGTTTTCATGATACAGCTCCAGAAAGACACAGACAGACAGACAACAGACAGACAGATAGATGCGCAAACACACAGACAGGCAGGCCCAATTATAATAACCTCTTCCCCTTATGAGGTGAGGTTAATAAAATAGTTTGTCCTAACATCATATCATCACCTTATTCTTTAAGTTATTGCATGACAGGTATTCTGTTGTCTGAAGCAACGCTACCAGGTCTTTGTACACAGTCCTTTGAACTGAAGAAAACAATGAAACAAGCCAATGGTTAACCCTTTAACACTCATATCAGTCAAAAACGGCTTCAGTAATGGTCTTGAGAAATGTCCATTTGCAGACCAAGAGAAGAACATTTTTGAAAATTTACCACTGGAATGACTGGCTCGATAACCAGTGGTAAATTTTCAAAAATACTCTTCTCTTGGTCTGCAAATGGACATTTTCTCAGAAAATTAAAACTTTTTAAAACAAATTCTAGTGTTAAAGGGTTATGGTTATTCATGAACAAAACAATATAGAGCAATAATAATTACCCAGAAATGTGTTTGCAATGCAACCATGAACCTTGACATTACAAGGAATTATAAAGCTTGACTTCAAAGTTAACACATAAAAAAATACAGAGAACACTTATCAATACATTTACCAATGATCATGACCTTTGATCATTTGTCCTCAAAGTAATTGTCTCATTCGCTCTCTTTAGCAAGTGCCCAAGTTTGAGTGCAGTATTATTAACACAACATGAGAAATGAACTGCTAAGTTGAGCTAAAAGCAAAATGTTATTGTTGAGAAAACCTTTGAGTTTTGTCATTATCACGCTGACCTTGACCTCTTAATGTCAAGGTGATTATGTCATGCAATCTCATTAAAAGGAAGGATGCGTCCGAATGTGCCATTTTGACCCCTACATCATGTGTGATACCCTCCAATTACCATTTACAGGAAGAGAATAGAATTTTTGAAGATTTACCACCGGAATGGCTGGCTCGATAACTGAGCCAGAGCCAGTCATTTCAGAGATAAATTTCTATTATTTTGGCCTGTAAATGGACATTCAATAGGCAGATATTAAAATTTCTTGACCAAATTTTACCATTAAAATGTTAAGCCAGGCTTAGGGTACACTTAATTTGGGCATGAGACAGAAGGGTGTGCGCAGGTGTGGGTTCATGAGTGCATGTGCACTTTAACACTCAAATTTGTTCAAGAATAGAAAATGTCCATTTGCAGACCAAGAGAAGACTATTTTAGAAAATTTACCACTGGAATGACTGGCTCGATAACCGAGCCAGCCATTCCAGTGGTCAATTTTCAGAAACAGTCTTCTCTTGGTCTGCAAATGGACATTTCAAAAGACCACTGCAGAAGCCGTTTTTGGCTGATATGAGTATTAGAAGAGTTAATGGTCAAATTTGTTAAAGTACACTAATATTTGTTCTTATTGAATGTACATTTGCAGGCCGGTAAGAGTTTTTCAAAATTTACAACAGTAATACCTTGGTGTTAAGCCAGTCATTCGAGTGGTAAATTTAGAAAAATAGTCTTCCCTACACCTGCAATTTGAGATTACACAAAATCATTGCTAAGGCCGGTTTGGGCTGTGAAACTAACATTGCATCAAACCGAGCATCCTAACCCTTACCACTCTGGGGTTAAAATTTAAAACCTTCAAATTAAATTAAAAGATAAACTGGTGTTTATTTTTCAAACAATTTGGTGGGAGATGGTGCTGTCGTAGACAGCAACATCTAGCAAAATTGTTGAAAAATGTTCACCAGTTTCTTTGATATTGACACAATAAAAGATAGAATATTAACATCAGAGTGCTAAGGGTTAATTACCTTTTTACCAGGAGAGATGAGATCTCAGCAAATTTTGTACATAAGAAATATTATTTTGAATATTCCAAAATCTTTTTGATTACATTGTTGCTGTAAGAACCTTTAAGACAGTAACTACGGTACTTCAGATCGAATTAGTTTCAAAATATTCAAGTTACTGCTGTTTATATTATTGTGACTTGCATTGATGCAAAGTGGGTTACCATTAGCACCCCTATGGTAGTAACTGTCATTATATAAGTGTACATTAGTCACCTCACCCTAGGCACACGCCACAAAATTCTTAAAACTCTATGGACAACATGAGGAACAAGTAAATACTTTCTGCACATCCCAACAATGTGGACAACAGCAGACAAAGGCCGACAACATAACTGTGGACAAGGTGAGAAAACTTCTTTAATGAAATCATAATGATGTAATTAGCTCCAATGCAGACAACTGTGGCCAATCCACGATGATGCAATTGTTTCCATTGTGGACAACTGTGAACAACAGTTTCTTAGTAACAGTGTAGACGCTGGCCCCACATCAGACACCTAATAATAACATGTTCACTACACTACATGTATATAAAACATAAGACCTGATAGGTATAGCATTCTGGACTCGATCTACACTAAGGTCAGCATCAGGTGTAATTCAGCCATTGCATTATACAAAAAAATTTAGCTACATGTATTTGCATGGTTGCCATGAAATGCAGGAAATGTCAATTTCCCTTTCTCCGAGATCTAACAATACTCACCATTCTGTTACTTCTGATACACAGCTGGCCCTGACAGCGGCTCTAGGATTATAGACTTAGAAAGCTTTACCGACTCCTGGGAACCGGGTACCCGGCTCCCCACTGCCGAGTACCCGTTTACCATAGAGCTCATATTGTTTGCATAGCCACCAAACAAGAGAAAACTATGGCTTGCCTCCGTGGGGCTGGGAGGCTGGGTCCGTAACAGAATGGTGAGTATTGTTAGATCTCGGAGAAAGGGAAATTGACATTTCATGCATTCTCCTTCGATCAATACTCACCATTCTGTTACTTCTGATATACACCAGATTTGATCAGTAACCTGGTGGGAAGGGGCAAGCCATAAATGCTAATTTTGCCCTTGGAGAAAGATTTTAGACTTCAAACTTGACTAACGGAGACCTAAAAGGACCGTCAAGTTCACGGAACCGAATCACATTCGCGTCACAGCCCCCCCCCCCTTTTTCCTCCTAAGAAAAGGGAGAGAACTAACGAACATGTATCTCGCCTGAAACACCAATATGCCAAGAGGGTTAACTACTCCCTGCATATCGCCTGTATTAGCCTGGGAATGAGCATGAATATATAAGATGAATGAACATGATACATATACATAATACAAAAAACTCTCACTTGTTGAATTACCTTATGATAACAGGACTTCAGACGTACCGCCTACAACCATACACCGGTTCGGCCATCAGTGACACAATCTGGTTGACATCCTCTCGCTTGACCATGCCTGCTTTAGGTTCTTTTCTTACCAAAGTGAAAAAAGGGGAAAAGCAGTGTGGTCACTAACTATCGTTTCAAAACAGCTAAAGCGAGTGGATTGGCTGAGTCTGACACATCCCTCATATAGTAATCCGTAAATGAGGACTCACAGTGCCATTGTGCAACGGCCATGATGTCCTCTAACGGAACACCATTGTAAAGGGCGGTCGAGGCGGCTATTCCTCTAACATCGTGTGCCCTTACGCCCTGCACCTGGTGCCCAGTCGCCATCTCATGAGTAGTCTGAATGCATTCGACCACCCAACGAGAGATAGTATCCATGGATGCGGCACCATAAGGCTTTTTATGGCAGATCCACAGATGTCTATCGTTCGACCGTAACGAGTCAGTCCGTTTCTTGTACTTAGTCAAAGCACGGACCGGGCACCAGACACTGGCATCACGATCAAACCTGGTTAACTTCGGTATAATGATCGGTTTGCCGGGATATCTCAAAGATTGGTTCTTTGACATAAATTCTGCTCTTGGCAGAAGACGCAGACCTTCTCCAGAAACAATAAATCGGTTCCTCTCTGCCGAAAGCGCATGGATCTCACTGCGCCTTCTAGCTGAGGAAGCTGCCAATAGAAAGACCGCCTTTAGAGTCAAATGCTTTAGACTAGCCGAACGCAACGGTTCGAATGGGTGCTTGGCCAGTACATTAAGCACTAAAGATAGACTCCAGGCTGGAATGACTACCGGTTGTCTCGGGCGGAGATTGCTCATTCCCTTCAACATCACGTTTAACTGGGCCACCTCTGGACTATCCCTGTTGGCTAGACAAGGGATAACTGATGCCAAAGCTGACTTGTATCCAGCAATTGTGACGGGAGCTAGTCCTGTAAAGAACAGCTCACAGAGAAAATCTGCTATTTGCTGAATAGTGGATTGAAAGGTATCAATACCCTTTTCTTCACACCAGTCTGCAAATCTGTTAACCTTGTTGTTATATGACTTGAAGGTTGACCTCCTTCTCGCAGCCGCGATGAAATCAGCAGCCTGTCGAGAAAAGCCTTCCGACGTGGAACGTTGTTTGACAACATCCACGCAGTCAATTTGAACATTTCGGGACGCTCGTGTAGGAAGCGTCCCTTGGCCTGGGAGATTATGTTCGGAATCTCGGGCAACTGCACAGGATTTTCCACCAGCAGATCTAGAAGATCCGTGAACCACGCCCTGCTCGGCCAATACGGCGCTATTAGCAGGACCAGACACGGTTCCTCCCTGACCTTCACCAATACCTTCGGTAGAAGAATGGTGGGTGGATACGCGTAAGCGTGCATCCCTCTCCAGCTTATCGCCAGAGCGTCTGTATCGACGGCATTTGGATCTGGAATCGGCGAGACATATGTCATGATTTGAGCATTTTCCTTTGTGGCGAACAAGTCCACGTTGGGTTTGCCCCAATGCTCGAAGATCCGTCGTAGAACTGGAGGGTTGAGGGACCATTCTGTTGGCAGGATTCTCTGTCTGCGAGACAAAGCATCCGCCAGAATGTTCAATCGGCCAGGAATATGAGCTGCTTTCAAAACAACCGAGTAATTCCTGCACCATTGAATCAAGTGCCACACCCTGATGCACAGGGTGGGCGACCTGGTCCCTCCTTGGCGATTTATATATGATACTACTGTCGAATTGTCCGACCGTATCAATATCACCTTGCCCCTGATCATCGGAAGGAACTCTTCCAACGCCAGTTCCACTGCCATCATTTCCAACAGATTGATATGCAGCTGACTCTCCGGGAGAGTCCATGTGCCCGAGACCTGGTGTTCTCCCAGGCAGGCACCCCACCCTTCCAGCGATGCATCCGTGTAAACGGATAGCTGGGGGTGGGGTAGGTGCAGCGAAACCCCTATTAGGAGATTCTGACGCTGTTTCCACCATAGAAGATGCGATATTATCGGCTCCAAAACTGGCACCAGTTTTGACAGGGGTTCTGTTCTCTGTTTCCACAGAGACATCAGATACAACTGGATAGGTCTTCGCATTAGAGCAGCGTACGGGATAACCTGCTCCATGGAGACCATCATGCCCAGCATCTGAAGGAACCGCCTTGCCTGAATGTGGTTTCCCACTCGAAAACTCCCGAGGATGGCTAACAGAGACACCACTCTGGGCTCTGACGGGTAAACCCTGCCCTCCTCGAGGTTGAATCGCATCCCCAAATAAACGAAATGTTGAGTGGGTGTCAACTCGGATTTCTCCTCGTTGACTATCCAGCCTAGATCTGAAAGTAACTTCAGAGTCAGAGCAGTATCCACGTTCAACCTGGCTGCCGAGTCTGCCTTGAGCAGCCAGTCGTCTATGTAGGTGTGTAGCGCCACGTTCTCTTTTCTGAGAAACGCTGTCACCGCAAGGACCACTCTTGTGAAAACCCTCGGAGCTGTCGACAGGCCAAACGGGAGAACTGTAAACTCCCATACTTGATTCTGAAACGCAAATCTCAGAAACCTGTGCCAACTCCGATTGATCGGAATGTGGAAATATGCATCTTTCAGATCGATCGATACACACCACATTCCTTTCCTCAATCCCGCCATTACCGACCTCGGTGTTTCCATCTGGAACCGAGGCGAATGGATAAACCAATTTAATGGCCTGAGATTGAGTATGGGTCTCCATCTCCCCGTGCTCTTGGGGACAAGGAACATGTTTGAATAGAAGCCTGGAGTGTTCCGGTTTGCTGGTTTTATTGCTCCCTTCAGAAGCAAACCCGACACTTCCTTTTGAACGGCTTCTAACTTGTCTGGCTCCCTTGGTACGGGTGTCCAGACTGGTGCTAAAGACAGATTTTGTGGCGGAAAGTCCCACCACTCCGGCATGTAACCCTGGGATAACCATCCCAGGACCAGACTGTCTGACGTCACACCTCGCCAAACCTCGACGAAACGCATGAGCCTTCCACCCACCATAGACGCCTCGACGTCTAACGGGGTTGTCCGGCTCGCAGTCCGCCCCCCCCCCTTTCTTAACGAGAGAGAGTGAGAACCATTTCGTTCTAGGTACGACGGGTATAACTGGCACCGCTGTTCCTGTCGCACAGGTGCGGTCCAGGCGGATATGAAGGGAGCTTGCGTACCAACACACGTGTCATGC